>VDFB02248006.1:0-37723 GCA_007258455.2 Sequoia sempervirens | reverse complement strand
TTCATGGGAATAAGGGATACCTTACCATATTGAGATCACAAAATAGGGTTTGATATTGAGCTAGACACACATGTATACTATAGGGAAATGATTGAAGTTCTTAGTTGCAAAATTGAAAATTTAAGAGTAACATATAGGTCTTTAAGTGAAAAACACCTTGTGGCACTTTTTGATCATAAAATAGTAAAAATAAAGGATATATTCGATGGTGAAAACCTCTCTAAGGTGCCAAAGGATGAGTGATTCAATTTTCCCCTTAGTGATATCCATCAAGAAAATTTGGCAGTACTAGTAGAAAAATGCAACCCAGTCAATCTAGGAATTAAAGAGACACCACACATCACTTTATATACAAAGTCACTTTTGACCAAGGAACAAGAAATTCTAGCTACATTTCTAAAAGAAAGTAAAGTCAATTTTACATGTACCTATGTTAACATGCAAGACCTTGATCTAGAGGTAGTATTCCATCATCTAGCAGTCTATCTAGAGGAAAAATACGTAAGATAAAAATTAAGAAAGATGCATCTGTAGATCGCATTATTGGTCAAACTTGAGCTACAAAAGCTCCTTGATGCTAGCTTTGTGTGACCCATTGAGTATCTTGAATGGGTTTCCAACCTTGTGCCTATTTCTAAGCCCATTGGGGGCATTTGATTCTACACTAACATTAGGGACCTAAACAAAGCATGTCGTAAGGATGATTTTCCTCTTCCCAACATAGACATGATTGTAGATTTAATAGTAGGGCACGAGATGCTATAACTAATGGATGGGTTTTCAAGATACAATCAGATTATGATAGCAAAGGATGATTAGCATAAGACAACCTTCACCTGTCCATGGGGCACCTACTATTGGAACATGATGCCATTTGGGTTAAAGAACGTTGGGAGCTACATACCAAATAGCTATGACTCTAATTTTTCATGACATGATCCAAAAATATATAGAAGAGTACATGGATGACATACTAGCCAAATCAAGAAAGCATCAAGACCACATAGCAACCCTAAGCTCTATCTTTGACAGATTGGAAGAATATAAGGTACGACTCAATCCTAAGAAATGTGTCTTCGACATGCAATCTAGAAAACTCCTAGGGTATATTCTATCAATCAGGAGAATTGAGATAGACCCTACAAAAGTCAAAGCCATCCTTGAAATGGAAGCACCAAGAACACTAAAATAGTTAAGGGGTCTGCAAGGAAGACTTCAATCCATTCAAAGATTCATAGCATAGCTATTAGATAAAAGCATCTCGTATTCTCATCTACTCCAAAAGGGGTAGCATACAAATGGGATGAGAAGTGTGATCATGAATTCAATAAAATCAAAGAATACTTGCTAACAACACCAGTTCTCATGCCACCAATCCAAAAAAAACCACTTATCCTTATCAGCAGAACCTTGTTCGAGCACGAGCTAAACTACACATTCATCAAAAAAGCTTGTCTTGTAGTTGTATTTTCCTCACAAAAGGTTAGACACTACATGATTTCTCATCAAATAAAGCTCATTTCCAAAATAGACCCTCTAAAATATCTGCTCTCTAAGGAAACTCTTACAAGACAAATGGTTGAGTGGGTAATGATATTGATAGAATATGACATTGAATATGTGGAGTGGAAAGTTATCAAGGCGTAGGTAATAGTAGATCAATTGGTGGAAGCACCTATATATTAAGAGAACCCGCTAGTATCGAAATTTCTAGATGAGTCTATTTTCAACCTAAGTGTAACAAGCCATTGGAAATAATGTCATATACATAGTATGGGTCAGGAGCAGGAGTCTTCTTCATCACACCACAAGGAGATTGCATCCTAAAGTCATATAAGCTATATTTTTCATGCACCAATAATATTGTGAAGTATGAGGCCCTTTTCATAGGACTCTAAATTGTTGTATAGTGGAAAATAATGGCACTTAAGGTCTATGGGAACTCACAACTGATTATCAAACAAGTCAACAATGAATACCAAACAAAGGATGACAAACTTACCCCCTATAAAAGGCTAGTGGAGGATCTCAAGGAATTCTTCATTGACATAACATTTGAGAAAATATCGCGAGTAAACAATAGAGCAATTAATGTTATGGCTACAATTGGATCATTGTTGGATATCCCATGCAACGTCCCTAAACATGAATTCCTGATAGAGAAGCTTCTCATACTAGCTTTTGAGGTACAAAATTCTAAGTTTTTGTGTGAAAGTGTTGGTCACAATGATCCTTGGTACCATGACATGTACACCTACTTGAAAATAGGAGTCATCCCTGCTAACATCACCCCAAACCTCAAAATAACCTTTATTAAGAAGTCATGTCATTTCGTTATCTTAGGTGACACCCTGTACCGTAGAAGTGTTGATGGAACCCTTTTGTGATTCCTTAACCCTAAGGAATCTTTGACTAATTTAACTTAGGTACACAATGGTATTTGTGGTTTGTATTCTAATTATATGACCTTGGCCAGGAAATTGCTAAGGACTGGGTAATACTAGCCTACAATGGAGAAGGAAGCTCATGATTATGTTTGAAGATGTTTGTAATGTCAACAACATGGGGACCTCATCCATGCACCAACTCAAGAGCTCCAACCGATTATAGCTCCTTGGCCCTTTTCACAATGGGGGCTCGATCTCATTGGAAAAATCACTCCCACCACATCTAATGGACACAAGTTCATTATCACCACAAAAAGTACTTTACAAAGTGGGTGGAGGCAATCCCAATGACCTACATCATAGGGAAGTAGATCTCCAAATTCATCTTGAACTACCTCATTTGTTGATACGGTGTCCCACAATAACTTATCTCAGATAATGGGACACCTTTCAAGAACCATAATGTTCGAGAGCTATGCCAAAAATTCAATATCCAACATCACTTCACCCTAGATTATCCCCAAGGTAACAACAAAACTAGGATACCACTAAAACCATCTTAAAAATCCTAAAGAAAATAATCAATGAAGCTAGTTGTGATTGGCACCTACAACTAAATCCTGCCTTAGGGGCCTATTGAATGAGTATCTGCACACCTACAAGTGCAAACCCTTTCTCCCTGGTCTATGGATCAAAATTCATCCTTCCCTTTGAGATCAAGCTCCCATCCTTAATAATATCATTGCAAAATCTCATTATTGATGAATAATATTGGGTGTCATGGTTGAACAAGCTAGAACTACTCGATGAGCGAAAAATGGATGCTTTGAACCACCTACAGATCTATCAAAACTGTCTCAAAATGAGCTATAATAAGAAGATCAAGATTTGGTCCTTCTAGGTTGGTGAGCTCATGTTAAAAGATAATCAGAAGAATGTACCAAATCTAGACAACAAAGACAAGTTTGAACCCAACTGATTGGGGCCCTTCATCATCATGGTGAGTTATAAATCAGGAGCATATTATCTATCTACACTTGAAGGTGAGGCTCTATACAATCCTATCAATAACTTGCATCTCAAAAAGTTTTATGCCTAAAATTGTAAGGTATAAATCCCAAAAATAAAAAAATAAAAAATCCAAAAAAATTAGGAAGAGATTGAAAATACTAAAGAAAAAAATCTTCCTCTAGTGAAAACCACTTCAATGGCACTTTCAGCAAGTACCTTGGTGAAAGCCTAGCAAATAGGCACCTTGCGTAAATAAAGCACTTTCCATTGACCATGATCTCTTCAGCTTGTTCTACATCATTCATCCATCACATTCCCTTGATCCTTCTGTCACCCATCTGCGTCTGCATCATAGCTTGATCCTGTGTTGATATCATATCCCATCCTAGAACTACTTTCAAGATATTCCAAAGGTCATTTTGTCCTACCTATATCGAGGTATTCTATCACATCACGTTGGGGGCATGTTTTTATACCTACATTGGATCAAATTTGTGTATATTCTTGAAATCTTAAACACCAAAAAATCCAAAAATATTCAAAACATACCAAAAAATCCATGAACAGGTTGAAAATAGAAAAATTCAAAAATAGAGTCATCATGTCGAACTATGAGTCTCTGAGCTTGAACGTAGGAAAGACTAATCTTTGATCAACCCCCAAGACACCCTAGGTCAATCTTTTAGGAGTTTTTCATAATAAACTAACAATCCAATTATTCATTCATCGTCAATAAATGAGTCTGTGTTAGTCGAACTACATGGTCTTTGCATGTATAACTTAAGAAAGGATAATCTTTGATCAACCCCCAAAGTCCTTAGGATAGGTGTTTAGGTTAGGTTCTTGGTCAAAAACTTAGAAAACAAAAAAACATTAGAAAATTTGAAAATCAAAACATTTGTAAAATATCTCAAAAATCCCAAAATAGCCTCAAAACATTTTAAAATACCAAAAACATTCAAAAAACCCAAAATCATCCATCCCATTTCACTTTCACCCACAATAAACATCCACTCACAATAAATCAATCGTCATCTTCAACCTTTGGAAAAACAATTTGAAACAAGTATAACAAATTTAAAAGTGTAAACTCAAACATCAAGGTCTCAAGTCTAGGTCATTAAGTAAACAAGTTGGTCAATTATTGGTATCACTAGCCCATCATCCTATTAGTCTCACAATTATCTGATAATATCATGTCCTAGGATGCATCCTTCAAACAATGGACATCAACATCAGACCTCACTATAGTTTAGTCCTGGCTAGAGGTATGAAGAACATTGACTTGTTTGTTTACTTGATATTTTTTGTTGATTTATCTTATTGTGCTCATTCGAATGACCTCTTGATGATGTCTAATCAAAATGATTGAGAGAGAAATAAATGGAGCATTGATCATTATGTATTGTTTGTTGTGCTTGTTTGACGATCTTGTAATATAACTTGCGATACTTACTTTGGTAGGTGTGTATAGAGGGAGTTTTGGATAGCTTGTTGACTATTTCATTGATAGGTTATGCCTTTCTGTGTTTTGGTCTGAGATGTTTGAAACTTCTGTGGTACATTGTATTGAGGTTTTCGTATGTCAGGTGTGAACAAGAATACTCCTATCTATTTTTCATGTCAAAGTCCATCTCACTAGATACAACACCATCCTGGTTGTTTGTACCTTGATGCACCATATCTATGTGTGTTATCAAACATAAAAAAAATTATGCTCCTTATATCCCCAATCCCTAGATAAGCAATGCATCATCGTCATTCATCACCATATCTAATAAAATCTTGATGACTCTTAGACTTGTTGGACTTCTGCATCTTCTTAGAATCAAGGGTTGATCCCCCTCATTCTTCTATCCTCTTTCACACTAACATGGTTTCATGTCATTCAACAAAGAATCAATGCACTCATCTTGCATTCACTTAACATTAGCATACTCATCCTGCATACTCATACATATCATCATAATAGGAAACTGCATCCATTTCACATGCATTTCATCATCATTTAAGTTTTTTAGGATAATATATATTTGTTATTCTAAGCATCTTAAACCCATCTCATTTGCATCATCATCATAATATAGATCTGTTAGTGTAAGCACCTCATAACATAATCATCCATACATCCATAAAGCATATTTTTCATGAGCTTGACATAAAATCAAAAATTCCCCCCGATCTCCTGAGGGGGCAGTGTATCGGTGTACTTCTTTCCACTAGGGGCAATAGTGGGGCATCCAAAAAGAAAAATCTAGGAATTTTTTATTTTCAATCTTGGAAAAATTATTCTTTGAACCAATGCAACTGGTATGTTGCTTCAAAGAGGGGAAAAATGTAGACACCCAAATAATATTAATATTATGCATCTAAATCAGATGAATTAACATCATTTCCTCTATTAATCAAATAAAGTAATTTATTAGATTAATTCACTAATGTTCATCATGTTGATTTAAATAAATCAATTAAATCCTTAAAGTCCTCTCATTTGATTTAGTAAATCAAATGTCAAATCCCCTAATTCCTTCAAGTTAATTAATCTAAATTAATTAACCGCTAACCATCATTACCCATCCTCTAGCTTTTGACTCAACCTGGGTCAAACCTAAACCCCTGATTAAGTAAGTCACTTGTACATAAAAATTAGTTCTTTTAATTATCTAGTTCCTCATTTATCCTATCAAAAGAATATTCCAAGGAATATTCTTTCATTAATTCACTTTATTTGACATTCTTACCCAAATAATTTCCCTCCAAAACATCTCAACCACATTCATTTAATGCCTCTTACAAATGCATTAATCTCTCCTACACCCCTCTTACATCTCAACCACATGCATTAACTATGCGCATTCTCCAAAATGTGCTCCAACTTCACCCATTAGATTTGTGACAAGTGTCACAATCTTATTGAATCTCTTTTAGCCCCACATTTCTCCCATTTCTCCATTCTTCAACCCTTCAACCTATAAATGGAAGCCATTTCTACTTGAAATCTATCCACAATCTTATGCATTTTCCCTATAGGCACTTTCATCTCCATCACTTGCGTCTTTGCATCTGCATCATTGGAAGCTTATCAAGGGGGTGGGAAAAGGAATCCTTTTCACATCAAAGGAGCACCACTCCCACTATGGGATAGGTTTGAACATGCTTTCTATGCTCTCATTTAACATCTTTGGCATTTTAGTTTCTTATTTGGCATATTTAGCATGATTAGGTATCTCATAGGAATATTTGGTTTGCTTTGTTTATTTTGAATTCTATAATAATGTTTGTCAAAGAATAAACATCTGCAAGTTCAGTATTCACACTAGATAGTCATGGGAAGGATTAATTAACTATAACATTGAGTATTGTGTCACTGAATGACTAAGCTAGATGCCTAACATAAGATGTTGAAATATTGGAGGGAATTCTTGATATTTTTCTCCTCCTCAATGAGAGTGACAAAGGAGTCATCAATAAAGAGACCATTGATAAGATGGACTAACAAATCATGTAACGAGACACCTTGAACTAACCCTTGGAAGATGGAATGAGCCAAAAAATATCAAAATCCTTTACAAACACACACATAGACTAAGGGAGGGGAGAGCAGCCCTAGTAAATGGAGTGAAAGAGCCCAAAAGCATTGGACTGTGGCTATTAATAGTAAAACAAATATAAGCATCAACAAAAATAATGCTAGCAAAATGAATGAAAGAATGTCCAAATCCAAGGTATTAAAGCATTTCAAGAATAAAACATTCTTAAATACGATCAATATCTTTGGTAAAATAACTTTTCAAACAAGGGGACTTATATTGGGAGTGTCAAGCTCATTACATAACTTCCCAAACCACTATAATAATATACAAAATGTATTTGGATTTGATGAGTCATGTTTTCTTAGGAATAAAAATCTAAAGAAGAAGATGATACACCTTTAAATCCAAAGATTTGGCTATGATCTTATAAGACACAGTGAGTAGGGTGATAGACCTCTAAATGTCTTATTGATCGCCAACTATAGATATAAATTTGATATTTTCTTTATTAATGACTTTGCCTAAAGATTTGAAATGAAAATATTCTAGAAAGACTATGTAGGTCCTTCACCACATAGTCCCAAAGAGCCTTGTAAAATTGACAATGAAATCCATCACACTCAAGGCACTTTTCATCTATCATTGTGTGTACTACTGCCTTAAGCTCAACAAAAGATATCAGTTATCACCAAATTCTTTTGATGAAGAGGAGGGCTGATTGTGAACAATCCGAAGGCACTCTTTAAAGGCACACTCTCGTTCATGAGAATTCTCCAGGGTAGTGATGACTTTCTCATAGTCCTTATAAAATCCTAGAGAATGTCTGGAAAACATTTAAGCACCTTTTTACCATCTTTGATTTGTTTGATGCGATGAGAGGTATGACGAGCTTTGAGATCTTAGAATAACTCCTTGGAAGTCCTATCACCAACCTTACGCCAGTGGAGTCTAGCTTTGATTTGGACACCTATAGAAGAATGATTGTCTATATGTACTTCAGTTACCTCAGCTCCATCACCCGAACCTACAAGGTAGGGGAGAAGGGGTTGGCTTCAAGCACCTCCATGGCATTATAGAGACTCAATGTGGTAGCCTCGTATGCAACTACTCAAGCTATTGATGTTTAAGTAAAGCGCTCCAACTTCCAAAATATAAAACAACCAAACGGATGTTTACTTGTAGAGCGGTACGATCGACTTCAATCACAAATAGCACATTTAGACTTGCACCATGAATGCTGTTATTATATAATGGAGATTTATTCGATTAAGCTCCCCTTAGTTTTCAGCACCGCACGCATATTAGAAAGCTTATCCTGATCATTAGCATCAAGAGTTCCAACAATGTAGTAGTGCATTAAGGATAGATGGTGAACCTTCCCTCCCAGCCTCTGTAGTGCCGCCTCCACATTGTGATCTTTCTTTATACAGTGCAAATTGTTTGAATTGCAATGAATGTTGCATCTTTATCAACGTGACTGTAGGAAAACGACCTGCCAGTTGTTTTACAATCATCTCTATCAAGGGCTTGTAGTATATGTCCGAGAAGAGTAAAAGTCTTTAAACAAACTATATAATACAAAACGATTACATAAGAGGTAACGATGCCAGTTTTCCCGTCTGCGGACCAACAAACAACAGCAATATCTCAACCTATCTTTCATGGAAAATCTTCTCCCGCTTGAAGACAGTTACAGGCCATGGAAATAACGCCCAGAAAAAACAAGAGTTAACAGCTGCAAGCCTTGGAAAGGGGAAACAACCCATACTCCGGACGATTCCATGAACTAAGCAAAAACTCATCCAATCTTTATCTTGGCGTTAGAAATAAGAGGACTCACGCTATTTATTACCCACACTTCCTTTACAAGTACAACGTACAACTCCTGCAGCAGTACATCTAAACAATTGTTCTGTATAATTAGATTGAATTGTAACATTATGAAGAAAGCTAATGTTCTCCAATACTTAGGAGTATTGCTTTTGCTCTTGTTTCTAAAGCCTTGTGTGGGTAGTTCTTTTACCGTGTGGTCAGGGCCTGGGTGTAGCATCCAGGGTCTCCGTTTCAGTAATTGTGGGTGTTTTAGCATACCCTTCCATGCAGGGTATGAGTTTGAGTACGGAGGACAGTCTGTCGCTCTTTATAATGCTGATGCTTGTCAGGGTGCAGCAGATACCCAATTTGGTGCCAGTACAAGCGGCTGCACTGGTTTTGGTTGGAATAGCGTCTCCATTCAGTGCTAATAATGTAATGCTTTATCCAAAATAGAAGCTTAAGTGCCATGCTTATTCAGCGACGACTGTTGGTATGAATAAACAATGTGTTTTCTGCGTCTTTGGTTGCGTTTACCGTAAGAGGAGATGCGTAAAAGACTTTTATCTTCTCTAATTTGTCAAATTTAGAAAGATTTGTATCTCGTCTGTCTGATTGAGATGCATCTTTCAGTTAATTGGATTTGTATCTGGCCTTTATGATTGGAGGGCAATTTTAAAGTTTCTTTTAGTTAAATTTAGCCTCAGATATCTTCTCATTTCAAATTATCAAAGATCTAGTATTTATGATTATGATTGAGGGGCATTTTAAAAAAATATATATTTTAGAGTTTATTATTATATTTTTTATATTTTTCAGTTAAATTATAGGAGATTTAATATTTAAATAAGATTGTGTATTTGATGGTGTTAGTGAGGATTATCTTTTCTTTTAAATTTATTTAAGATGTGATTAATATTATTGGGTAAATGTAACTTTTAATTAGACCTTTATAATTGAGTATGTCTTTTAAGTTAAATTTAGTTAAAATATATTTAATATTATTGGGTATATTTTCACTTAAATAACATCTACCATTTTTAAATAAAGATTATTTTTTTAATTAAATAATTTCAATTTTGATATTTATATAAAATATTATATTGACCTTTATAGTGTTTACTTATATTATTAGATTCTTATTCCATTATATTATATATTCAAATTAAGAAAGATTATATTGATTAAATTCAGAAATTAATGTTGACTAAAACCCTTAATTTAATAAAAATTTAACCCAAAACAAAATCTAGACCAATTAATTAGACCCCTTACTAGGGCTTTCCCTAAATACAAAGCAATCATAACAGAACCGACCACTTATCTACTTCTCCCTCTATTGTTGGTGTCAATTTTTGAAAAAGGTTGCATATCCCTTTTGAGGTAAGAAGACCATTAGAGAGGCTTTCAATACTTTGTTCCACCTGGCATTTTCAACCCAAATTGAGGCACTAATTTTTCATGAGTCAGGACTTTATCAGTACACTTGATGGCTCTTATGACATTGTTCGCAATCTACTCCAGTACATAAAATAGTTACCAAGTATAAGCTGAGCCTTCACACATTACCCAGATTTCTCACCCTTACACCAGTTCAAATTTCCTATTTATGATTTGTAGTACTACCGAGCCTTCCTTTGAGTGAAGATGTACTGGCTATTCCTTCTTCGCCTCAGCCTTAATGATCTAAGCAACAGTGGACCAAATGTACGAGCTATTTGAGGCACTGATTTCATCCATCTGGTCGATCCCTTCATTGGAAAGGGAGTTTTCTGAATTGTTGGCTCCCCTAAAGATCTGGCCAAGACCATAATTTTTAATGAGCTCTAGCAAAGGGCAGATTTTGGCTAGCCAAGACTTTAGTTTCCAGTTCTGAGCTGATTTCGAACTAGTTTCCCTTATTATAATTTTGGAATCATGTTCAATATCAACTTCCTATAAATTATTATCCACCCAATATTTTAGTCCTTCATATAGTGATGCTTCCGCTTCATTATTGGTCTCGATTGGGAGCTGAATCGATGCAACCCAAACCAAAAGCCCACTTTTCTTCCTTATTGTGAAACCTGCCCCTGAGGGCCCTACGTTTTCCCTTGAGGACTCATCAAAATTCATTTTTAGTCTTCCTTTCGGTGGTAGCACCCACTTTGTGTTACCTCTCTACTTCTTATTTTTAAGGAGAGAATCTCTCGGAGCTTTGATTAGAGGCAAATTTGTAAGCGTCTAATGATCCCAAGTAGATACAAAGCTATAGTATTTCATTTTTGACACCACATCGAAATGCTAATTTATACCACCTACAATTTTAAAAATAATGCCATCTACTTGAGTTTTTTTCTCCTCAAAAAATCTTGTGTTCCACTATTTCTATAGCTTACAATTTTAAAAATAATGCCATCTACTTGAGTTTTTTTCTCCTCAAAAAATCTTGTGTTCCACTATTTCTATAGCTACCATATAATCATGGCAGGGACTTCATTCCCCAAGGTTGCCATAGCTGAACCTTTATCTAGTTTGGGCCAAGAATAAAGATGCTTTTTAAATTATTTAGGAGCAGGCCTTGTCATTCTAATTTCACACAAAAGGTTGACCAACACTTTTGTGCCACTACACACTCGACAAGAAAATGATTAGTAATTTCATTGCAGCAAAAACAAAGGACACACTTGTGGTGGCCCAAAACACCAATGTGGTTAAGCCTCTCCCCTATCAGAATATGGTTGTGAAGCACTGTCCAAGTGAAAGCAGTTGCTTTCAAAAGGAATTTCTTACCCCAACATAAGGACTTTGGTCACCTTGTCTGAGCATGCTCTAGGCTTAAAACCTCATGCCCTAGCCTAAACGAGTACTCACTAGATTTTGCTACACACTAGTTGATAGTTTCTTCCATGCCTATAATCAAAATACTCCTATTTGCTAATGTTGCATTGAGTATCTCCTTTGGGCCATTGCCAATCAAATAAAAAAAAATCAATTTAAATTCCCATCTCCCTCTTTCTTCCCAAAGGATTAAATAAGAATTCACATATACCCCGAACTAAATAGTGGTTAAATGGATTAACTCCTCCATGTCTGGAAGCTTATCCAATGGCTCATTTCCATTCCACAAGTCATGCCAAAAGGAGAAACAAATCCCATCCCTTATCATCCAAGTCAGATGATTTATGATTAAAGGCATGTAGTTTAACATAAAGTTCCATATAGTTGATCCTTTATGAGGATTTGTGATGGCAAGAATCTTATCTAGCTACTCATAATCCAAATATTTAGCTTTAAGTGATCTGCCCCATAGGGCATTTGGTTGCCTATACACAGCTAAAATTAATTTAACTCCCAATGCACTATTTATAACCATATATCTTTAACAACAATCTTGCCTTTATCTTTGGGAATTTTATGTTGGAAAATTAATTTCTCTTGAGCCTCTTCTCGTTACCACCTACCTGTCAGGGGCATTTGTTGCCCCACTTGCTCCTGACGTGCAGCTAAAGAATGTAGAAGAATTAGTGTTGATAGGTAAATTGAAATTTGAGAGGAATGTTTTTCAAAGACAAAAGGAATTGAAGGTAGTTAGTTTTGCCAATTAGAAGTTGAAGTTTTCTATGTAGCATCAGTCTGTGAACAAATGAATGTTTTGTGTGAGCTCCTAGAAGCTCCCGAACAACAACAACTATGTTTTTTTTTGTAATTGAGCAATGATTGCTCCTGAAGAGCTCTACATAGCTCCTGAAGTTTGTGTGTTTGGTTATGTAGCTCATAAAGCTTCCAACAATTTGAAATCTATAGCTTAGAGTTTAGTTTTTGAGTTTATGTTTAATCTTTTATTTATTTCCATTTCTAGCTTATTGAATACAAAGGATAGTTGCATGTCTCCTTGTGCTTCCACATTTTGATTTGGGTATATCTAGTTTGGCTGGAAAACAGAGCAGCAACTCTGTGCTTTTATTTTGTTGGAAATTCCTGACATGGTATCAGAGCCATAGACCCCATTTCCTTGTGAGTTAGGGATTTTTTTTTTTGGGTATTAAGTTTCTTGTGCAAGAGACATGGTTGGAGATGAAGGAAAGAGTTGGCAGCAACCATCGTCCTTTAATGGACATAACTATGATGTTTGAGCAAAGAAAATGAATACCATAATGGTTGCAAATGATTTGTGGGAGTTTGTGGTTAGTGGCTTCAATGATGTAATTGATCCTGCAACATATGTAGTTCTCACAAACAACTAGAAGACCTAGTTGAAGGAGTTGAGGAGGAAAGATGCTAAGGAATTAAGTTTGATAGAAGCAACCTTGATAGAGGCCATTTTTCCTAGAATAGCAGCAACTAACTATACAAAAGAAGCTTGGAAAATCCTCCAGACCAACTGTAAAGGGACTGACAAGGTCATATTGGTGAAGCCCTAGATGCTTCGAAGAGAGTTTGAGACTCTTGAAATGAAGGACAATGAGTCCATTTCAATTTTTCACACAAGACTCTCAAGTTTGATAAACCATTTCAATTTTTCACACAAGAATCTCAAGTTTGATAAACCAATTGAGAGTGAATGTTGAGGTCATTGATGATCAGCAGATTGTGGAGAAAATCCTCAAGATCCTACCCATGAAGTTTGATGTAGTGGTGATTATCATTGAAGAGGCAAAGGATCTCACAACATTGTTTGTTGATGAGCTGATGGGTTCTTTATAAACCCACGAGCAGTGCCTAAATAGGTCTGCTACTTCTTCCCAAGAGCAAGCTATTAAAGCTTAGTCAAATGCAAGATGAATGGGGAGAAGAAACAATGGTGGGAGGAGCTCAATAGGTAGAGGTTGTGGCAACTCCGGACAAGGAAATGTTAGAGGAGAAAGCTTAGGATGAGTAAACTACCAAGAGGGAGTGAGTAGCTCTCAAACCAGCTCCTGAAGAGGCAAGAAGAGCAATGTTGAATGCTACTACTATCATAAATTTGGTCATTATGCAAGTGAATGCTAGACAAAGTAGCGTGATCAGTCAAAACAAAGTGCAAATGTGGCTAATTTGAATGTGGGTGAAGGAAATCAGTCCACAGCCTTCATCATATGCAACATTAGTGAAGAAGGCAGCCCTGAAGTCTAGTATTTGGACAACGGTTGTAGCAACCACATGAGTTCTAGTGAAAGTTTGATTTCTTTCATTGATAAAAATGTAAAATATGAGATAAGAATGGGGAACAATGGAGTAGATCTAATTGTGGGAAGAGGATCTATCATTATCTACACCAAGCAAGGTGAGAAGGAGATATAAAATTTATTTCTAGCTCCTAGGTTAAAGCATAACTTCATGAGTGTTGGATAGCTGATCCAAAATAGATATAAAGTGTTGATGGAGAAGGGTCAATGCATTATTTATGACAAAACTGAGAGGATGAAGGTGTTTGCAGCAATTTAAATGACAAAGAACTGGATGTTTCCTTTGAAGATTTAGACATGTTTCTCATCTTAGTCTATTGTTGCACCTCTCATGAATGGAAAATGTACAGTAGTACATCAAGTAGCCCTCGAGAGCACCATTCAAGACCCCTCCAAGCTATTACATCTTAGGTATGGACATTTAGGCTAGGCTGGTTTAAGTCTTTTGTCCAAGAACAAAATGATTGATGGTTTGCCAAGAATAGTAGAGCCTAATGTTAAGTGTGAGGCTTGCATTTTGGGAAAGCAACATAGGAAACCCTTTCAGTTGGGCAACTCTACAAGGGCAAGAGCACCATTGGAGTTGGTACACATAGATTTGGTAGGCCCTATGCAAATAATTTCTATTGGTAGAAGAAGATTATTTATAAGCTTCATTGATGATTAAACAACCATAAGACATGGGTCTACTTTTTGCAACATAAATCCGAAGCTTTTGATAAGTTTTTATTATTTAAGGCCCAGGCTGAAAAGGGAAGTGGACATTTTATCAAGGTCCTAAGGATAGATCATGGAGGAGAGTATACCTCCAATCATTTTGTGAATTTTTGCAAACAAAATGGCATAAAGAAGGAGCTAACAACTAGTTATACTCTGTAAGAAAATGGAGTGGCTGAGAGAAATAATAGGACCATCATGGAGATGGCAAGGAGCATGATGAAAGCAAAGGGACTCCTAATTGAATATTGGAGAGAGGCTATAGCAACAACTATTTATTTGATAAATAGAAGTCCAACAAAGGCGGTCTATGACAAGATCCCTCAAGAGGCATGGAAAAAACATAAGTGGACGGTTGAGCACTTGAGAGTGTTCGGGTGTGTAGCTTATTTAGATGTACCTAAAGAAAAGAGGAAGAAATTGGATGACAAGGGTAAGAAGTGCATTCCTACGAGCTACAATGAGGAATCCCAAGCCTATAGGTTGTATAATCTAGTCACCAAGAAGATAGTGATTATTAGGGACGTTGAGTTCCTAGAGGATGAGTCATGGGATGGATTGATAGATTCTGACAATTCAGAACCATTCCTAACAGCTCATGAAGAAGAAGAAACAAAATTTGGGAACAAGAGCCTGTAGTTGTTATAAGGGAGAGGGGGAGAAAGGTTAACTTCACCAACTATGCATATGGATTGAGTTCCAATTTCACAATAAGTAGTTGTTACAAATCTTTTATTAATTTTTTTAGAGTTTTTGATTTTATATTATGATATTCGAGTAGTCATGGTAAAATTTAAGTTTTCATGATTGCTAGGATGACCTTAATTATGATTTAGTCACCCTTTATTTTTTGGGTATAACAGGTGTAGAATTTCTAAACATCATCAATAATTGAGATAGTTTGTCCTCTTACAATATAGTTTAGTTGAAGGTATATTTTCTTGATGGTTTAGTATGGATGATCAAATAGGTTTATTTTCCTATCAAGGATTTTTTTGGTTGGTTTTACTTTTATTGTAAATGATTTGTGAAGATTATATATATATATATATATATATATATATATACATATAATCCTATGAAAATAATTAATAGATTGTTTTATGATTGTGATAAATTATCAATTTGTTAGTACTTTAGAAGCTCTACAAAGATATCACTATTTCTTGACATCTCATATTCATGCATGTACAGATGTTCATTCTCACATGAATACTTTAGATTTGTATTGTGGAAATAGTATTTAAATCAATATGAATTTCCCTAACCATTTACCATTTATTTTATTTTCCAGTATCTCTCATGGTGTTGATGCATTTCATTAATAGAATCAATTAGAATAGCACAATGATTATTATAGCTCAAAAAACAATATTTTGTGTTGTACATTTATTATGAAAATTATGATTGTCTTTGCTATTATGTATAGGCATCAAAACATAGTTCATTAGAATTTGAAGATATCTTGAATAAGTAACATCTTTCATAGAATGTGAATTTTTTCTCTTCGCAATTATGAGAGCCTTCATAATGTATGAAATCCAAAATAATCTTAAGATGTCTCTATCTTGAGCATAATAACTATAACTTTCTCTACATGAATGAAAATTCATCCATTAATAGTCATCATCATGACATTTCTTCATCACAAACCTCCAAAAATAAACAAAAATTTGCATCCACAAATATGAAGAACTTACTATGCTTTCCCATGAGTGATCCCATATTATTTTCTAGCTACAGTATTTAATATCCATCACTATCACAAGAATCTATGGTGTTTTAACTTAATCATTGTTAAGATATGTCGTACCATTTATTTTCTAGCACCTTTTGGAACTTCTCAAGAAAAGAAAGTCACTTTCTATCATTGTTGTCATCTCTAAGTAAAACCATCCCCAATTATCACTTGATTTGAGATAAAACATCTCTTATAGTAACATGAGATGACAAATCTATCTATTTTGGGAGATACTATCTAGAATGTAATCTTCATATGTCAAAATTATATATAACAAGATTAATGAAATAATCATGATAACTAGACTTAAGGTTAGATATTACAAGTTTTAGGGTTAAAAAAATATTTAATGGTTATTTATGCTAGATATAAGGATTATATATAACAAGATTTAGGGCTATAAAAAACTCTACCATCATTTATTGTTGAATATACATTGTATGTTAAATAGGAAGATGATATTTTTATAACAATCAATACTTCTAGGTATTGAGATTATTGAGGCTGTTTATAAATTGCATTTTAAATCAGAAAATGACATTCTAGAAACAAATGGATTTCTTTTGTTCAATTAATAGGTAATGCACAATATTTTTTATCAAACACTTCAAAACTTATTTTAACCATATTTATCACTAAGAGTGTTGATATAACATATTGATTGATGAGTCACACCCCACCCCTTACTTATAGATAGATAACAATGTATAATACATTTTTAAAACTAAATAAAGATACTATTCAATTCCATATAACCACTACACAATGACAAAATTAACCAATACAACTATTGACACCCCTTCCCTACTCCCCCAAAGTAGAGAATTACCCTATGTAGTGCATTGCTTAACTAAAAAATGATTATTTCCAGCCTCCAGCAAAATCCAATTAAATGACGAGGGGAAAAAAACAAAGAAAGCATAGTAGGAAACGATGAATTGCTATAACGAAAAACAAAATTCTCGTCTCCAGGCCAACACACAACATAAAAAACTAACCAAATATTTTATGGACAATCTGTTTCTACATGGAAACTTTTGGAAACAACGCCCCTAAAAAACAAGAGTAAACATTAGCAGGCCTCGGAAACCGAAAGCGACCTGCACTCGCGACATTTTCCTGCAACGAAGGAAACACTGTTCCAATATTTATCTTGGCGTTACAAACAACAAGAGTAACGCTATTGAAACCCACTTTCTCTCTACAAATAGAACGCAAACTCCTTCAGCTATACAGGTAAAGATTTGTTCTGTATAACTACATTTGATTGTAAAATCATGAAGAAAGCTAATGTTTTGAAATACATAGGAGTATTGTTTGTATGTCTCTTGTTTCTAGAGCCTTCCGCGGGTAGTCATTTCACCGTATGGTCAGGGTCTGGGTGTACTACCCAGGCATTCCGTTACAGTGATTGTGGGTGTTCCAACTTTTCCTTCCAGGAAGGATTTGAATTTGTATACGAAGGACAAGCCGCCGCTGTTTATAGTTCTGCTAACTGTCTGGGCCAAGCAGATGCTCAGTTTGTTGACAATGCAGGCGGCTGCTACGGTATTCCCTGGTATAGCGTCTTCATTCTGTGCTGATAGTGAATGTCCAATCCATAATACAAGCTTAACTACCATGCCTATCCAACGATGACTCTAGAATGAGTAAACAAAGCGTTTTGTGTGTCTTTAGTTGCGTCTATTGTAGAGGAGGTGAGTTAGATTTATATCTGGTCTAATTTTTTAAATTTAGTATGGATTTCTATCTCATCTTTAAGACAGAGATTCATCTTTAGAGTTGAATTCAGTAGGATTTGGATCTGGCCTTTATAACTGTGGAAAATTTATCTGGCCTTTAATATAGTATGTATGTGGCTTTTACAATTGGAGGTTAATTCTTCTATATATACACCATATCTGCCATTTACAGTTGAGATGCATAAAAAATGGCATTTATAATAAAGGGTATTTTGGGTTAAATATAGAATTTAATATTTAAATAGAAATTTGTATTTAATTGTAATTTATATTTTTTTATAAATAACTGTCTAGATTATCTTTTATAAAATAATATTTCATATATTCACACAAAAACTTTAATAATCGTTAATATAGTATGTATTTGACCTTTACAATCTAAGGTTTTTTCTTACTTCTATAAACATCAAATAAATCATTTATAATTTAGATACATAAAATTTGACTAATAAAGGCAGTTTTCAAAGTTGAATGTACTTTAACATCTAATATTTAAATTATAATTTGTATATGAATAGTTTTCATTAAATTTATTTATGAACCATCAATTTATTTATAAAATTGAGTATTTAGTTTCTATAGTTGGAATTATATTTTCTCTCCAATATATTTTTTTATAATTAAAAACATTTTTTAGTTAAATTGATATAAATATTATTTTTAAATAAAATATATATTTAAATTTTTATAATTTGGAGGTCTCTTTTTTGTTAAATTAAATAAGATTATAACATTTATTATTAAGGTGCATTTTTAATTTTTTTTTTTAAATTCTAAATATTTAAGTAAGAAAATTATTTATCTTCATATATTTTCATATTGACTCTCTAAATTAAATTTTGATATAATAATCATATATTGGTAGCATTTAAGTTAATAAAATTATACATCAATTAAAATTGAAATTAAAAACCAAATTAGTGAGGAAAGGCTCATACCCTATTACTTAGGTTAATTTGAGTAAGTAATTGTTTTTATATTCCTTCAGTTGTTATAGAGACATTTCCTTATTTATAAAATTGATGACTTCAAAAATTTTTGTTGGAATAATCACCAACTTCTCCCTTCAAATTCAAGACATGAACTAATTTCCTCCCATATATCCGCTTATCTCCAGCATTTGTATTGGGTGTTAGCAGGTCGATCTTTTGGTGCAATGACAAATATGTTCCAACAAATGGTATCAAAGTTGGGTCGTGGGTTTGAATCCCCTCGAGTAATGATGAGGGGGGATCGTTAGACTAATCACCAATGCTTCCATTCAAATTTAGGACATGCACTAACCACCTCCCATGGATCTACTTATCTCTAGCATTTGTATCAGGCATTAATAGGTCGATCTTTTTGTGTAATGGAAAATGTGTTCCAACAATTTCAACCAAATGTTTGACCTTTTCTCTTTTCTCTAACTATGAGGCCCAACACCTAGACTTAGATTCAAATGCTTATTCCTAATATTTTTTTTGTATCTTCAAGAAACTTATATTAAATACAATTACATTTCTTTAGACTATTTATCTTGAGTTCTAGTTAGAAACATGCCATATATACATTCGTACATTATTCATACTGATTATAGTTTGATGATGACATGCATACAATTAGTTTTAGATGACCTTTCTTTACAATGTGATGCAGGATTTTATTTTATGACTTAGAGAATTAATATGTAATAACCCTCCTATTGCTAGTTGGACTCAGTAGTTTTTTTATGTTTTGTTTTGATACTCAGATACTATGATGATACTGTTATTGTTTGATTTGGTTAGTTAGACATTAGATGATGTTGTTATTTCATTATGGACATGATTATTTCACATGACATTATGGGTGGTTATATTAGTTGATTTTTAGAATTATGTTATGATGTAGTGATTTAATTAATTATATTATGAGATGATTTGTTAGTTTAGAAATGTTATTTTATTCAGTTATATTAATTGTTAGGATAGATGTGATGAAGGACAGTGTAGCATCACTCATTTCGAGTGCCCTCTTACACTGTGATTCCTTCTCACAATGCAATGCTTTGATTTTATATATATATGTATGCACATGTACATGACCTCGTTTGTATGCAGGTTTGCAGGTACATAGTCTCGATTCCACCTGCTTTGGCAGGACAGGGTGAGCACCAATAACCCAACGGTATAAAGTTGAAACATAGGTGACAATGAAGTCATCCTGTCCCATGATGTTAGACCGTCTTGTTTGATTGGTATTGTTCATTTTTGTAATTGTCATTAATTATGGTTTGTGTTTTGTGTTTTGCCGTATTTTAATTAATGTTGGTACTTTTTATGTTGTTGTGTATTCGATTTAAATGATGGAAATAATTGTTTATTTTAATGTTAGATTAAATTGTATTTAAATATTTAAATGATTTATTTATTTTTAAAAGTCATGATTTTTATTGTGTGATAATTATAATATTAAATTATGTTATTTATTTTAATTAATTATCTTGTTGAGGATAATTATTAGAATAAATTATTTAAATTAAATAGATAACGTGATGTGCAAGTAAAGTTGTAAAAATAGAAATTAAAACAAAAAAATAAATAAAAGAATGAAAAAGTTGTGAGAACAAATAAGAATACAGATTTGATTGAAAAGCTTGCTTTTAAAGAATTAATTTCTTTTATTCTGGATTTTTTTGATAGTTTTTGGAAGAAATTGGAATATCTTTTATTTAATGGATTTTTTTGTGAGTTTTTCATGCATAGAGAGGATTAGTGTTACAGAGTTGCACAAGTTTATGGATTATCTATTTTTGAATCTGGGGAAAATATTTTTCAATCTTTTGCTATAATTTTGAGGAGAGTTCTAAAAAGGGATTGGTAATCTATTACTGGTTATTCTGGAGACTCTTTTGAATAGAGGATCAGATTCAAGTTCGAGCATAGTTACTCAGAGGAAATTCGAAGTAGGAAGGAGGAGCTCTTCATAAAGGACGTCAGAAAACTAGTTTCATCAGATTCCCGAGAGCGGAGGACTCCAGGTTCCACTCTCTTCTCTTAATGGCTTTAAATCTGTAAAAGGAATAAAGAGGTGTTTTAGAATCAATCTCTGTTTGAAAAAAGAAAATCTTTTTGTTGTTTAGATTAAAATGATTTCTTTGAGATTAGAAAATAAATAAACAAATAGGTCTTCTTTGAAAGGAAAACTCTTGTTGAATTTGGAAATATTGTTTTGAAAACAAATTGAAAAGAAACTCTTCGAATTTCATTTAGTTATTCCCTTTTTCTCTCTTTTATGGTTCTGTGGAAAAAGAAATTAATCTTCGTAGTTGGATGGTTTTGAAATATTATTTGATAAACATTAATATATATATACTGTAAATATATGATGCTCTGTATTTTACACAGAAATCTATATTCTCTATGTTTGTGTGTAGTTATTTATAATTATATATATATATTAATTTATATATATGTATATAAATATATAATATGTAATTAAAAATAAATTGATTTTTGTGCATTTTGAAAAGGGCCGAATTCGACTGTCAAAGTCCATGCCTGCAAAGGACGAATCAAAGTTTTATGTATATTAATAAAAACTTTGTTTGTTTTTCAAAATTTATTATATAAAAAAAATAAAAATAAAAAAAGTTATAGGATGGGGGGGGGTCGGCTGGGCCGTACCCACCCCATTACCCTCTTTGCAGTGGCTGACACAGCAGTCCGGACGGACTGCCGTGCGTAGTAGTCCTTATAGACTGCTGCGTACCGCAGCTGTTGGATTGCTATGTAGTCCGTCGATGGTATTGGCCGCATGGCCTGGGGTTGGTTTTAAATTTTTTTTAAAATTTTATTTTTATTTTTATATATATATATTTAAATATATTTATTTTATTAAATAATATAATTATAATTTATTTTATTTAAAAATAAATTTATAATTATTTTATTTAATAAATTAGATATATTTTTTTAAATGTTATTATAATTATTTATTTTAATATTAAAGAAATGCAATTTTTTTTGGGAATAAATTATTAAATTTTTTTTTAGTAAAATAAAATTAATGTATTATGTTATTTGGCTTTAGAGAATTAATTTTATTTTGGTGTGGAAATTATGGTTTTATTGCAGGCAAGTAAATTACATGAATTTCATCGAACATGTTGTGTTTCATTATATCGTTTTATAATTGAAATGTTTTATGCAATTGAGTTAATTGTTTACTTTTGGTTATGAAATCGTGTGATCTGGTTATTGTGTTTCTATTTAATAGCTGTAAAATTTTCTCATCGATGTGGGAACCGTTGTTGTTTATGAAACCTTGTTCCGGAGGCTTGTTATTTTAGAATGTTATTCTCGTCTTGATTATGCTTTTGGAGTTATTGATTTTATGTTTGGAAGGGTTGAACGGTTTTGTAAGACTTTTGGTTATGGGTAATTGCGAGAGGGTTAATGCCTCATGTGTCTAGATTTGGTTTTATGCTTTATTGATGTTAGTTCAACCCTTGCCGATTTGATTTATGTTAGGGGTCTTAGGGAGAGTGGCTCTTCATGGGTGCCGGCGCCTCAGAATGACGAAGGGCTCAGTATAACCCATGTAAGAGTAGTTAAACAAGTGATAACCCAAACAATAGAATTTAGGGGGATGGGTAGTAAAACACACAAGATAATAAAACATTGGATTCCTCATCTATGCATTAGGGCTATTATAGACTAGTGATAGATTGAGAAGGCCATGGTTGGCAAAGTCGTAATCTCGTCTTCACGAGAGATTATCGGCTCCGCATTAGCTACCCTATGGTGTTGGCGCCTCAATTAGGAGGAAGGGCTAGGAGATCCATAGATGGGTGTCGGCGCCTCAGTTGGAGGAAGGGCTAGGAGAATCCCATGAGAGCTATGCGATGAAACTCTCCACTAGACACCCTTGTTCTTGTTTCTTGTCACCTCTAGATATTGTATTCTTAATGTTCTTTCTGATTCTTGTGAATTTTGGTTTATGATTATTATTTAGTTACTTGTTTAATTGGTAATGCTTTATTTAATTGTGATGAGTTTCATAGCTTTAACTTGTTATGTGATTTGTGAATGTTGATGGTTGTTTCATTGTATTCCTTGAGTTGTATTTGTGTTTGTACTATGAGTCAGTTTGGCATTCATGGTCGAGTTCTCTTCCTTGTCACCTCTGAGCACGGGGGGTGAGTTACTTGTAATTCACATGGTTGGGTGGAATGTGCTCCGCACCCGTTGGGTTCCCCGTCAGCATCCTGTCTTCTTAGTATTTCCGTTGTTGGAGTTGTACCAACATTCACTTGTATTTCAGATTTCATTGTATTTGTAGCATCCCACATGTTGGGAAATTCAATATAATTCATTTTTCAAGAGATTGTAAAGTAATATTAAAACGATGATGTAATAGTTAGGATCATTTGTATCTTTATTAAGAAATTTATTATGGTTGTATTATGTGATGTTTATTATTCTCGCATCATGGTTATTGGATGTATCCTGGTTCATGGTTATTATAATATAAATGGTTATGTTGTAATCTTTATCCTTATTTCTGTTAGTTGTTGTGATGTAACCTCGTGTTCCCCAGAGAACTAAGTGTGTTAATGTTACGTATTATGCTATGTGATTATGGTTAAATGTTATTACATGTTTAATTTAATTATTTTTAAAAAATAAAAAATTATTTGCATTGTGTGTGTTCTCTGGGGTTTGCACGACGGGTGTTACAACTTGGTATCAGAGCCAAGGTTGCAAATGCTAGGGTCTCTGGGTAGTTAAGTCCATTAGGTAACCTTGCGTTTGACTCTTGAGCTCATTTTGTACCTTTATCTTGTTGCGCAAAATTATGCCTTGAGGTAGAGGATGTGGCCGAGCAAGAGGCCGTGGTGCCGGTCATAGAGAAAACTGGTGAAGCCCCTCAGTTCCTAGTTCCCATGGTTCTGAGCATGAGGAACAGTAGAGTCTTCATAGCAATCCATCAGGTGGTCAGAATATGGCCTAGCCTGGTCTAGATGGTCAGTTACAACATATACTTGGAGAGATTCTTGACCATTTGGGACCTAGGCCAGATGAACTGCAACAGGTTGAGAGAGAGAGAGAGGTCACCGAGGCACAAGGATACCGATGTGGTTCAGGATGCAGTCATAGTAGGCCATATGAGAGATTTGATGAGGGCACACCCTCCCACTTTTGATGGTTCTGGAGGAGGTCTAGAGGCTGAGACCTAGTTAATTGACTTAGATCATTACTTCGCTATGCACCCCTATGGTAGCAATACCAAGGCTCGGTGCACAGTTATGCATATGCGAGGCTTCGCATCTACTTGGTGGCATCTTGAGGAACAGAAGTTGGATCTTGATCTCAGTATGGTTACATGGGAGTTGTTTCTTGACAGGTTCAGGGCTTGCTTCCTCTCAGATCACTAGAGGCAATGTAGGGCTGACAAGTTTCATGATCTCAAGCAGTTATCTATGTCAGTGGAGTAGTATGAGAGGCACTTCTATGAGTTGAAGCAGTATACAGGGATTAGCCACGATGAAGGCATGTTGGTGCAACATTTTGTTTGGGGCTTAAATGCCCGCATCCGTGGTGGCGTACAAGTCTTCGAGCTGAAGATGATGGAAATGGCAATTGAGAAGGCTCGTTTAGTAGAGGAAAATTTTGCCATGGCCTTGGGTGGTCACATCGGAGTACAGATTGGTAGTACGCCCACACCTAGTTATGTTACTCATGGAGGGCAGTCACAGGGAGCAGGAGCTTCCAGGAACGGGTACCCACCCTCGAAAGGGGGTCATCAGTAGTAGCAGCCTCCGTAGTAGCAGTCGAGACAGAAGAACACTCAATCTCAATAGGGTGGCAATTCTCAGTTTCACAGGGATCGGAATAGGAACTGGTTTTGTCAGGAACATTTTGCATAGCCTGCAACTAGTTTCCAGTCAGCACCGAGTCGAGGGAGTTTTCAGCAGTCAAATGCTCCATTAGGGGGCAGAGGTTTTGGCAGAGGTACTGGGTGTTTCTCTTGTGGTCAGCAGGGGCATATTGCTAGGATGTGTCCTCAGAAGAACACTTCTGGATTTAATCAGAGGCTAGTAGCATCAGAGCTGACAGTAGGTGATGCAAGGAGATCTCATCATGTTTTTGCTTCAGTGGATAATCATCAGGCAGTTCATCAGAACACTGTAGTTGAGCATCAAGTGTGTTGAATAATTCTAGCATTTCTATACTTTTTGATTCTGGTGCATCTGATTCCTTTATATCACCTTTAGTAGTTGAGCGATGTGGTCTGGTGGCAAATAGTCAAGGCGTAAAATGGCATGTCGAATTAGCCTCAGGGTTAATGGTTGTGGTAGAAAAGCTTGTGCAGGATTGTAAATTAAGTATAGGTGATTTGTCAACTAAAGTGGACCTTAGAATCCTACCACTCAGATCTTATGATGTCATCTTGGGCATGGACTAGTTGAGTGCACACCATGCTATGATTGACTGCCAACGTAAAGCAGGGCGGTGCATTGATGACTCTGGTAAGGAGGTGGAGATCGTGGGTATTCAGAGACCCATCTCATTATGTATGATCTCTACCATGTAGCTCAAAAGGCACTTCTGATAGGGTTGTCAGCTCTTTACAGTATCTTTGAGTGACTTGGAATTTGAGGATAGTCAGGGGTTATCATTGGATGATTACCCCATTCTTAAGGAGTTTTCTGATGTGTTTCCAGAGGAGATTCTTGGTATGCCACCAAAATAAGATGTGGATTTCCGGATAGATCTGGTACCTGGAGCCGAGCCAATATCTCAAACTCCATATCAGATGACAATGCAGGAAATTTAGGAACTCCATCTTTAGTTGGAAGAATTGTTGGCCAAGGGCTTTATCTGCCCAAGTTTTTCTCCTTGGGGAGCACCCGTGATATTCGTGAAGAAGAAGGATGGTTCTCTTCGCTTGTGTATTGACTACAGGAAGTTGAATAAGGTAACGGTGAAGAACTGATATCCATTACTCAGAATTGATGATCTCTTCGATCAAATAAAAGGGGTAAAGGTGTTCTCTAAGATTGATCTCAAATCGGGATATCATTAATTGAGGATTGTAGATGCAGATATTCACAAAACTGCATTTTGAACTCGATACAGACATTATGAGTTCACTGTGATGTCGTTCGGGTTAACAAATGCACCTTCGGTCTTTATGAGTCTAATGAATGGAGTATTCCATACATACTTGGATAAATTCGTTCTAGTGTTTCTTGATGACATTCTGATCTATTCTAGGTCAATGGAGGAACATGAGGAACATCTAAAACAGGTGTTCCAGTGCTTAAGGGGTAATCATTTGTTTGCCAATCTTAAAAAGTGTGACTTTTATAAGACTAAAGTTTAGTATTTGGGCCATGTGATTTCTGGTGAGGGGATTTCAGTTGATCCTACAAAGATTTAGGCCATTGTGGATTGGCCTGCACCCACAAATGTCTCATAAATTTGTAGCTTCATCGGGCTTGCAGGGTATTATAGGCAGTTTGTCCAGGGATTTTCTAGGTTGGCTCATCCTATCACCTCTTTGCAGAGGAAGGGAAAGAAGTTTCTTTGGTCTGAACAATGTTAGTTAGCTTTCCAAACTCTGAAGGATAAGTTGACTAGTGCTCCAATCTTAGCAGTTCCTGATCCGTCAGGTGATTTTGTTGTTTGTACAGATGCTTCTTTGGAAGGTTTAGGGGCTATGTTGATGTAGGAAGTTTAAGTGATTGCTTATGAATCACGAAAACTGAAGGACCATGAACTTAATTACCCTAGTCATGATTTGGAGTTGGCCGTAGTTGTGCATGCATTGGTGAGGTGGAGACACTTTCTCCTTGGGCATCAGTTCGAGTTGCATATAGATCACCGTAGTCTACATTACATCTTCATGCAGCTGGACTTGAATACAAGACAGAGAAGATGGATGGAATTTTTGTGTGAATATGACTTTGAGGTGAAATATATTCAGGGCAAGGAGAATGTGGTAGCAGATGCATTGAGTAGACGCAGGCATGAGATGTCAGCTATGGCTCTTGAGGTTGATTTGAAGAGTCAGATTATTGCAGCTCTTTCTTCTAATGATTGGTATCAAGTAGTGAAGTTAGAGATTGAGTCGGGTAGAGCCTTGGAAGGTAAATTTGTAGGATACTCTTTGGATTTACATGGTGTTTTGCGCTATGCAGGCCATATGTATGTACCTCCTGCAGAGGGTCTTCATACTCTTATCTTGACTGAAGCTCATAGGGATCCTTATTCGGCACACCCAGGAGTTAAGAAAATGTACGCTAATCTTCGCTCACTATATTTTTGGGCAAGATTGAAGCATGACATTGCTGATTTTGTGGCTAGGTGTCTTGAATGTTAGAGAGTGAAGGCCAAGCATCATCATTCGGCAGGCTTGTTACAGCCGCATCTTGTTCCGGAGTGGAAGTGGGACATCATTTCTATGGATTTTATAGTCGGGTTGCCTATGTCTTCTAGGGGACACGACGCTATCATGGTCATTGTTGACAGGCTGACCAAGGTAGCCCATTTTTCCCCTATTCGATCTTCATATACTGCAGCTGTGGTGGCTAGGGTGTTCATGGAGGATATTGTTAGGTTACATGGGATACCGCGCAGGATTATTTCTGACAGAGATCCAGTATTCACTTCTGCATTATGGACATCCCTACAGCGGTCCTCAGGGACTAAGCTGAATTTTAGTTCTGCCTACCATCCGGAGATAGATGGTCAGACTAAGAGAGTTAATCAGGTGCTCGAGGACATGCTTCGTATGTACGTCATGGACCAATAGTCTCATTGGGAAGACTATCTGCATTTGGTTGAGTTTGCCTACAATAATGGCTATCATAGTTTGATTGGCATGGATCCATATCAGGCTTTGTATGGATGTCCTTGTCATACCCCTCTAAGTTGGGATCGATCAGAGGATAGGGTTCTTCTTGGACCTAAGATGCTTTGTGACATGGAGCAGTAGGTAGCTTGTATCCGAGAGCATCTGGTAGCAGTTTAGGATAGGCAGAAGAAATATGCTGATGCACAAAGAGTAGATCGACAGTTTGCAGTTGGAGATCAAGTGTTTCTTTGAGTTCGTCCTCAGAAGAGCCCTATTCATTATGGAAAGGGTTCTAAGCTTGCACCCTATTTTCTGGGTCCGTTCGAGGTGTTAGAGCGTATTGGTCCTGTTGCCTATCGCCTGGCCTTGCCACCCAGTCTATTGCAGATTCACGATGTTTTTCATGTATCAGTCCTTAGACCATACTTTCTTGATGTTACTCACATCCTTGATTGGAATGCTCTACAGGTCGAGGACGGGCAGCTAGCTCTAGAGCCCGTGGCCATGGTGCAGCATAGGAGACTTGTTCTCAGAGGCAGGGGTATTGAGCAGGTGAGGGTCCAGTGGGATCCCAATGCTGAGACTTCAGCAACATGGGAAGATGCTTCCCATATTAGAGAATCCTACCCTTACTTGTTTTCTGGCTTACAGGAGTAAGCCAAATTTAAGGGGGGGAGGATGTAATAACCCTCTTGTTGCTAGTTGGACTCAATAGTTTTTTATGTTTTGTTTTGATACTCAGATACTATGATGATATTGTTATTGTTTGATTTGGTTAGTTAGACATTAGATCTGATGTTGTTATTTCATTATGGACATGATTATTTCACATGAAATTATGGGTGGTTATATTAGTTGATTTTCATAATTATGTTATGATGCAGTGATTTAATTAATTATGTTATGAGATGATTTGTTAGTTTAGAAATGTTTATTTTATTCAGTTATATTAATTTTTAGGATAGATGTGATGAAGTACAGTGTAGCATCACTCATTTTGACTGCCCTGTTATGCTGTGATTCCTTCTCACAATGCAATGCTTTGATTTTATATAGATATGTATGCACATGTACATGACGTCGTTTGTATGCACCAATAACCCAACAGTATAAAGTTGAAATAGAGGTGACAATGAAGTCATCCTGTCCCATGATGTTAGACTGTCTTGTTTGATTGGTATTGTTCATTTTTGTAGTTGTCGTTAATTGTGGTTTGTGTTTTGTGTTTTGTCATATTTTAATTAATGTTGGTACTTTATATGTTGTGGTGTATTCGATTGAAATGATGGAAATAATTGTTTATTTTAATGTTAGATTAAATTGTATTTAAATATTTAAATGATTTTTTTTTTAAAAGTCATGAGTTTTATTGTGTGATAATTATAATATTAAATTATGTGTTATTTATTTTAATTAATTATCTTGTTGAGGATAATTATTAGAATAAATTATTTAAATTAAATAGATAATGTGATGTGCAAGTAAAGTTGTAAAAATAGAAATTAAAACAAAAAATAAAATAAAAGAATGAAAAAGTTGTGAGAACGAATAAGAATACGATCTGATTGAAAAAGCTTGCTTTTAAAGAATTAATTTCATTCTAGATTTTGTGAGTTTTTGCAAGAAATTGGAATATCTTTTATTTAATGGAATTTTTTGTGAGTTTTTCACACACAGAGAGGATTAATATTACAGAATTGCACAAGTTTATGGATTATGTATTTTTTAATCTGGGGAAAATATTTTTCAATCTTTTGCTATAATTTTGAGGAGAGTTCTAAAAAGGGATTGGTAATCTGTTACTGGTTATTCTGGAGAGTCTTCTGAACAAAGGATTGGATTTGAGTTTGAGCACAATTACTCAAAGGAAATTTGAAGTAGGAAGGAGGAGCTCTTCGTAAAGGCCGTCAGAAAACCAGTTTCATCAGATTCCCGAGAGCGCAGGACTCCAAGTTCCACTCTCTTCTCTTAATGACTTTAAATCTGTAAAAGGAATAAAGAGGTGTTTTAGAATCAATCTTTGTTTGAAAAAATAAAATATTTCTGTGGTTTAGATTAAAATGATTTCTTTGAGATTAGAAAATAAATAAACAAATAGGTCTTCTTTGAAAGGAAAATTCTTGTTGAATTTGGAAATCATGTTTTGCAAACAAACTGAAAAGAAAATCTTGTAATTTCATTTAGTTATGCCCTTTTTCTCTCTTTTATTGTTCTGTGGAAAAAGAAATTAATCTTCGTAGTTGGATGGTTTTGAAATATTATTTTGATAAACATTAATATATATATACTGTAAATATATGCTGCTCTATATTTTACATACAAATCTGTGTTCTCTGTGTTTGTGTGTAGTTATTTATAATTATATATATATATAAGTATATATATATATTAATTTATATATATATATAAAAATATATAATATGTAATTAAAAATAAATTGATTTTCATGCATTTCGAAAAGGACCGAATTCGATTGTCGAAGTCCATGCCTGCAAAGGACGAATCAAAATTTTATGTATATTATTAAAAACTTTGTTTGTTTTTCAATATTTATTATATAAAAAAAAAAATTTAAAGTTATGGGCTGGGAGGGGTCGACTGGGTCATACCCACCCCATTACCCTCTTTGCAGTGGCTGACATAGTAGTCCAGACGGACTGTTGCGCGCAACAGTCCTTATAGACTGCTGCGTACAGCAACCATTGGACTGCTGTGCAGTCCACCGGTGATAGTGGCCGCATGGCCTAGGGTTGGTTTTAAAAGGTTTTTTTTTAATTTAATTTAATATATATATATATATATATTTAAATATATTTATTTTATTAAATAATATAATTATAATTTATTTTATTTAAAAATACAATTATAATTATTTTATTTAATATTAGTTATTTTAAAAAAAAAATGTTATTATAATTATTTATTTTAATATTAAAGAAATGTAATTTTCTTTGGGAATAAATTATTAATTTTTTTTTTAGTAAAATAAAATTAATGTATTATGTTATTTGGCTTTAGAGAATTAATTTGATTTTGGTGTGGAAATTATGGTTTTATTGTGGCAAGTAAATTACATGAATTTCGTCAAACATGTGTTTCGTTATATCATTTTATAATTGAAATGTTTTATGCAATTGAGTTAATTGTTTACTTTTGGTTATGAAATCGTGTGATCTAGTTATTGTGTTTCTATTTAATAGTTGTAAACTTTTCTCGTCGGTGTGGGAACCATTGTTGTTTGTGAAACCTTATTCCAGAGGCTTGTTATTTTAGAATGTTATTCTCATCTTGATTATGCTTTTGGAGTTATTGGTTTTATGTTTGGAAGGGTTGAACGGTTTTGTAAGACTTTTGGTTATGGGTAATTGTGAGAGGGTTAATGCCTCGTGTGTCTAGATTTGGTTTTATGCTTTATTGATGTTAGTTCAACCCTTGTCATTTTGATTTATGTTAGGGGTCTTAGGGAGAGTGGCTCTTTGTGGGCGCTGACACCTCAGAATGAGGAAGGGCTTAGGATAACCCACATAAGAGTAGTTAAACAAGTGATAACCTAAACAATAGAATTTAGGGGGATGGGTAGTAAAACACACAAGATAATAAAACATTGGATTCCTCGTCTATGCATTAGGGCTATTATAGACTAGTGATAGATTGAGAAGGCCATGGTTGGCAAAGTCGTAATCTCGTCTTCATGAGAGATTATCGGCTCTGCATTAGCTACCCTATTGTGCTGGCGTCTCAGTTAGGAGGAAGGACCAGGAGATCCATAGATCGGTGTCGGCACCTCAGTTGGAGGAAGGGCTAGGAGAATCCCATGAGAGCTATGTGATGACACTCTCCACTAGACACCCTTGTTCTTGTTTCTTGTCACCTCTAGATATTGTATTCTTAATGTTGTTTCTAATTCTTGTGAATTTTGGTTTATGATTATTATTTAGTTACTTTTTTAATTGGTAATGCTTTATTTAATTGTGATGAGTTTCATATCTTTAACTTGTTATGTGATTTGTGAACGTTGATGGTTGTTTCATTGTATGCCTTGAGTTGTATTTGTGTTTGTACTATGAGTCGGTTTGGCATTCATGGTCAGGTTCTCTTCCTTGTCACCTCTGAGCATGGGGGGTGAGTTACTTGTAATTCACATGGTTGGGTGGAACGTGCTCCGCACCTGTTGGGTTTCCCATAAGCATCATGTCTTCTCAGTATTCCCGTAGTTGGAGTTGTACCAGTGTTCACTTGTATTTCAGATTTCATTGTATTTGTAGCATCCCACATGTTGGGAAATTCAATGTAATTCATTTTTCAAGAGATTTTAAAGTAATATTAAAATGATGATGTAATAGTTAGGATCATTTGTATCTTTATTAAGAATTTTATTATGGTTGTATGATGTGATGTTTATTTTTCTCACATCATGGTTATTGGATGTATCTTGGTTCATGGTTATTATAATATAAATGGTTATGTTGTAATCTTTATCCTTATTTTTGTTAGTTGTTGCGATGTAACCTCGCATGCCCTAGAGAACTAAGTTTGTTAATGTTATGTATTATGCTATGTGGTTATGGTTAAATGTTATTACATGTTTAATTTAATTATTTATTAAAAAAAAAATTACTTGCATTGTGTGTGTTCTCTGGGGTTTGCACGACGGGCATTACATAATATGTTTATATGTTGCATAATTTGCATTACCTAGCTTATCAATGTTTTAATTTTTGGAGGAAATTCTTTTATGAATGGTAATCTACCTTGAGATGTTAGTGTGGAACGATGTATGCTATTACATACATGTTTATGTTCCTTTTATTTGGATATGAAATTATCATTATAAACTAAGGCTTGAGATTGAAAATGTAAATATTCTTGACAAATGGGATCAAGGAGATAACAAGGTGCCTTGTTGTATTAATCTAGTTAAGTCAACCTAGCATATTTGGAGAGGTTTAGGTTTTTTTTTTCCTTTTATTTTTGTGATCTAGAAATTATTCTGCAATATAAATATATCCATGTAGTTGTGAAATATGATGTACATTGTAAAGTAATTTTGTATGTAATTTTGGTTTAGATAAATGATAAAATATAAAATTTACATGGCTAGTATGAAGTCAATGTTTATTCAAAGTTTAGGTGACTTTAATTTGTCATTTTAACCTTTTAATGTGTTTACTAATGTCTTAGACCATATTTCTATGGGTTAAGACTCGTTTGAAAGTCATAAAATTAGTCTTTAATAATTTTTAAACCCTTTTTTACCACTAATTTCAAATGTGATGATTTTTTACTATGTGGTCAAATTTGGAAGTGAACCATGAAGAAGTGGGATACATGGAGTGATTCTTAGAAGAGAATCCATTACACTACCCATGCTCACACATTTTAGAGATCAAATTGAGGAAGATGTGATCCCTTGGAGATTTTGCACACATATGTGTGAAAACTTAATAGGGTTTGTAGGAGATCCTTTGTGAAGGTGACAAGTGACACCTTTATAATGAGGGATGAGAAATGAGAGAGTTTTATTTAATTCTTAAATTTTATGAGAACATAAACTTTTGGTCATTCAATTATTGATGTGAAAATCTTATAATTGCAAGTTGAGTTTGAAGAAGGAAAGAGAGAAGAAGCTAATTTGAGAGGAAAAAATTAGTGTATCGAGCTACATAAATCTTCTTCAAGTGGTAGAGCTAATCCTAGGTAGGCGTCTTGAAAATTTTCTTTTATGCATATATAAGAGCTAAGCATAAGCTATTTTTTCAAATTTATGAGTTGTTTTGTTTGATTGATTAATTTTAGTGGGCTCACCATAGTGATGAAAGAACTCCATGTTTTATGTTTGAGTGTGTTTGAGACATTGTGGGGAAGATTTTCTACTTGGTAAGTGTACCCTAGTGTTTCTTGGAAAATACTTATCTTTGTACTTTTGGGTGGAAGAAGTGGTAATCTAGGTGCTTAGGTTGTGATGGTCAAAATTCTAGAAATAAGAAGGTAAGGCTATGTTTTTGTTGAACATGAGTAGTTTTTATAATTCCCACAAGTGTGTTCATCACTTCCTTCTTTTGTGGTTCTTGTAGGAATTCTTGTGTAATTATTCTTGCTTGGGTTATTCGGTGTTGTGATGAGCAATTTCTTAGTTGATATATGTTGTGTTGTAAGTGTTGTTATTTTTTTTGTTGTTTTATGCAAGGATATGGTGGATATAAATTCAAACACACCAACTAACAAAAATTAAAGTAGCCTTCAATGCTCCAAGCCCCAAACAATAGGGTTTTCACAATTTTCACCACTATCCTAAAAGCCCCAATTTGGCCTGATTTACAAAGGAAGTGCCTTTCAAAAAAATTTCCATCCTAATTTTATTTCAAATAGTCTTAGATCAGACCTCCAAACCACCAAATAAACTAGTTTTAACTTCCTATATGAAGATCTAAATACCAAACTTTGAAACCTTTACTCTAGGGTCGCCTATGTTTAATTTCATGAGGGTTTTCTAGAAACCAATTCTCCAAACATCTTCTCACTATATCAAAGCATAAAAATAATAATTTTAGGTGTTCCTAGGCCTCACAAACCTTCAACCAACTTGTATCACTTAGAGTTCAACAAATCACTACCTAAAACCACCATTTTCACTCACAAATTCACTAAAAACACCTTGGGACAGCCTAGGGCTTTCTCAAGAAGGCATAAGAATGTATTTTTTACCCTTAAACTTGGAGAATATTGAATATTATGTCCTCAAAAACCTTCAAACCAATTTTTATGATATTTATTTGGAGAAATTAAGAGATATTGAATATTGATTGTATGTTGCTCTCTTCGAATCTGAACTTGACCACATGGAGTAAATTTGAAATATCCGGAGAAAAATAAAATAAAAATGAATGAAACAATTTTTTTTTTCTAGATTCATTCCACCATAAAATTCAATGGCCGCTCCTCAGGAATATGACCATAAAAGGCTATACAACAACTTGCAACAATATTTTACTAGTAATTTCTCAAAAATAATAGAGCTTTATTCATGATTTGTCATTACAATACAAAGTCCTACATTGCCTCAACTTGTGTGCAGAATTAATAATATGTTACAAAGCATAACCAATCAATATCAACTGATTCTTGATCTTCTTTCCTAATGATGACCCTTTATCTTCAATTATGTGCATATTTGCAACTTTCATGACAACATTTTGAATTTTTTTACATTTTAACACTAATGACTCAAAAATCAACCTATTACATAGAAAATGGTCTCATTTGACCTTATTTAATGTAAATAGACCCAAAATAATTCCAAAATACTCCTTACACGTAGACCTAAACAAATGGACCTCCTAATGCAAACTTCACTTGCTTGGGTGCTCCTACACCATACTCCTTGCTAAAATAAATTCAAATCCCTTAAAGAATTTTCTGCTCCATTAACTTTCTTGAATCTTCTTGTATTATTTCTCTTCACTTTCTTTTTCACCTATTAATCCCTTCCATTGTTCCAAGTATTGGAACATTATTCCAATAGTAGCCTTGAACTTGCTCAAACCTTGCGATTGCTTCTTCACAAATTGTACTTTGATATTTTTCTTCCCATGAACTAATGGTGTACTATACCTGTACCTACAAAAAAACTCATAGATTTTGTTCCTTAAAATATCTTCTTCATCATCTCTACTGCATACTTGAACTCATCCTTTTTCTTTGACCAAACATCTATGTTTACTTCACTCTTTGTTCTCTCATCTATTCTTAGGTTCCTTTCTCTCGAAACCTCTGTGAAATCAAACTTACAAACCTCTATCATGGTAGATTATAATTTCCTTCAAACATCTTGTCCAATCATTAGACATACTATTTCTCCAACCATGACCTCTCTAGGCCATTCTTATCTTTCTCTAGGCAACACACTTTCACTTCATCTCTCACATATAAGGGTATTTAACTCATCTAATTCACAAAATTTAGTATCATCAGACTCACACACTTCTTGTCCCATCAATGGACAATGCACTATCTCTTGCACTATCTCATCTTGCTTTTCTGACTTATCTTGTACCTTCCCTAGGAGTTCTTCTTCTATCTTAGGTTTTATCACCACCTTCTCTTCATCTTTCCTTTCTACCATTGCATCATGTTGCAATACTACTATCTTTTCATCTTCAAGCCTTGAAATGGCTTCAACTTTTTCTTCCACTTCATCCTCTACATGCACAAATTATTTCTTACCACACATAATTACCCTTGTTGTTTTATGTTGTCCTTCATTTTCCATCAATGGTTCCAATGTAAATGAAACCTCATTCTTCTTAGTCTGATATGTATTTTTCCTTCCATCATATAGGGCACACCTCTAATTTATCCATGGCATCCCTAATTATATATGACATACATTCATAAGTACCACATCACATAGAATTCTATCTCTATAAACACTAATCTAAAATTCTACAAATGCTTACTCCCTAACCAAAAAAGAATATTCACCATTCAACCAAGACACATAATGGGGATTCTCATGAGGTAACCATTCCAAATTTAAATTTTCTACCATTTCTTGTGATACCATATTATCCAAACTACATGAATCCACCACTACCTTACACACCTTTCCTTGACACTGGCATCTGGTCTCAAAAATTTCCTTCCTACATAGAATCTCCTTTTCTTTAATCAACTCTTTGGTTCCCTTTGCCATGTTTTCCTTTCAACTTCCAACTATATTCTTCACCTTCAAAAATCTAGTCCCTGTAGCTCTGATACCAAATGATGCAAGGAAATTTTGGATGTAAATTCAAACAAACCAACTAACACCAATTCAAATAGCCTTCAAAGCTCCAAACCCCAAATGATAGGGTTTTCACAATTTTCACCACTGTCCTGCAAGCCCCAATTTGGCCTAATTTACAAAGGAAGTTCCTTCCAAAATTGCTTCCCTCCTAATTTTATTTCAAAAAATCTTGTATCATACCTCCAAACCACCAAATCAACTGGTTTTAACTTCCTATATGAAGATCTAAATACCTAACTTTGAAACCCTTACTCTAGGGCCACCTATGCTCAATTTCATAAGGGTTTTCTAGAAACCAATTCTCCAAACCTATTCTCACTATATTAAAGACTCAAAAGCATCATTTTAGGTCTTCCTTGGCCTCAAAAACCTTCACCCATCTTGGATGACTCATATTTCAACAAATCACTACCTAAAACCACCATTTTCACTCACAAATTTATTAAAAACACCCTAGGATAGCCTAGGGCTTTCTCAAGAAGGCATAATAATGCATTTTTATACACTTAAAATTTGATAATATTTAATATTATGTTCTTATAGACCTTCACACAAATTTTTATGATATTTCATTAGATAAATTAAGAGATATCAAATTTTGATTGTCTATTACCCTCTTCAAATATGAACTTGATGATGAGGGCACAACCCGAGACACAGAAAATAACCCACAACAAGAGAATAATTTAATTATTTAGAAAATGAAGCTTCTTGTAAGCAAAGGATCTCAAATCCCCAAGTTTTACAACACATGCAAGTTATAGATAGCTACAAAATCACCCTTTCGCAATATGCAAGCTTGTCCCCAAAAAGTTACCCAAAAATTAGAAACCCACCCATAAATAGAGCTCCTCTTTAGTTTGGAGTCAAAAAAACATTCAAATTTGAGTTTAGGCGGTTTGGAACTGAAAAATTACAACTTGAAGTTCAAATTTCAAAAGAACATTTGCAATTGTATCTTCTAGAAAGTGCCCCAACTTCCTGGTGCCATAACTTTTGATACGGGACTCTGATTCGTGAACC
>VDFB02248002.1:0-10562 GCA_007258455.2 Sequoia sempervirens | reverse complement strand
TACAACTATTTTGTGCACTGGTCCTTATCATATGCATTAGCATTTGGATTTTTTCATTATCATGATCTTACATATTTATCATTTTCATACTGCATGTATGAATACTTGTGCTTTATCTTAACTCTTGTATCTTGTCTCCATCAATATATTATCTTTTTATATCTTTTCTTTTGTTGTCACATTCCAAGGAAGCTTGAGGATCTCTACACCTTGTTGTGTATGAAGGAGAGTGAGGAATGGGGCATGAGTTTTTCTTCTACATATGTATCAAGTCAGTTTGCCCTATGATAATTAAAAAAAACATAACCAATAATAAAGGGGGAATCATTCCACTCTATAATGAAAGAAATGATCACTTCATAGCCTTTCCATATGCTTTCCTTGCATCACATCACTGCATTGCATTCCTTTCTTCTTTGGATCCACCTAGGTCATTCATATTTCTATATCTTGCATTTCATTTTCTACGTACAACTCAAAAATGGTGAATGAATATCATTTCCATTCCATTCATTTGCATATCCAGCCTTCCATATCATTTCCACCCATATCAAATACTTTTAGTAAGCCACTTATATTCCTTTCTTGCATCTAATCAATGTGTCACATTCCTTTCTTTGTTGCACCAACGTAGGTCATACATATATTGTAAATCTTGCATATCTTTATCTATGTACACCTCAAACATACCTTCATGTATCATAACAACATTCACACCATGCCATACAAAAAACAATATGAAGGAAATATCAAGGTAATGCAATCAAAGAGCGAGGACTTGTAAGATAGATATCATAACATAAAGTTGTATTGAAGGGTTTTTTTAAGGAATTATTTTTTCTTTCTTAATTTTTTGTGTTTCCTTTTGTTTTGGTTGTCGGTTGTTGAGAAGAAAGAAAATCTTGTTGTTATTTTTCATATTCTTTGTTATTGTTTGATGTAAATATGTGAAATCCTCTTTTGACCCTTCTTATGAGTAGTTGACTTGGTTTTCATTAGTTTCTTCTAATAGAGTTCTTTAAACAAGTAATGATATAGCTGAAAGGTTTACAAAACAGTTGCATCATGGAAAATATAGTGGGTTGTTGGTAACTTCTTATTTGTCTGCAGAGTGTAAGAAAAGAATGTTTTTAAGTTCATCTTCTTGTTTTATGACAACCCTTAGTTTCAGCAAAACAATCCATTTCATTATCTATTCATAAGTTTCGAACACAAAATTTACAAAACAATTGCATCATGGAAAACACACTAGGTTGTGGCTCACTTCTTATTTTTCTACACAGTGTAAGAAAATAATGGTTTGAAGTTCACCTTCTAGTTTTATGACAACCCTTACTTTCAACAAAATAGTCCATTTCAATATCTATTCATATGTTCACCTTCTTCTTTCTTGAAGGAAATGGTGTGTTAATTTCTATAAAGACCCCCAAAACCAATCAAAACAACTTTGAAAGGAAGCTAACAAATATGATTAGTTTTCCATATGAAAATCACTTCAATGGCAGTGTGTAGGGAGCTATACTAGGTTTGCAAACTTAGAATTTAGTAGAAAATAACAAGAAACGTAAGAAATTTTATTTATTTTCTTCTGTAAAGCCTTCGACAAGCTCCTCCAATGAGTTCACCACATATTTATACCTCAAATGATAGCTTCGAATGCCTAAAACTACTTGTACAACCACCTAACCTTTGGCATTTGATGATTTTACATTTTTTGCATTTTTACAAAATTATCTTGACAACATTTTATCAAATTTGCAACATTTCTCCTAATAACCACATAATGACTAAAAACCACAAAAAACATTATAAAAGGGCCTCACATGGCCTTATTGAAAATTATTATGACTCTATCTTGTTAGTTTTATGATCAAATGTAATGCACAAAAAATTTAATTCAAAAATCAACACAAGAACACATCAAATACCTTGAGAAAACCCTCCACTTGAGGGAGAAAAACCCAGCAATAAATATATCTCTTATATATATAAACAATGGAATTTTTTTTTTACAATGAGACCTATCACAAGGCCAATATTCAACACTAGCAATGGATGTAACAACATATAACAATCTTCCCTTTCTTGGACACAAATCTGCACTTGAAGTAATTAACAATCTGCTTCTAGAAGAATTCACACTCTTCTCTTGAACAAATCACACTTGACTCTTGAAGAATTCACAATTTTAAGAAGGAAGGAAATGAACTTGCTTGATCATGAAATGAGGGAGAATCAACTTCTATAAATACATTGTTGCAAGGGAGGTCGTACCTCTTCAAGAAGTAGGTCGACCACCTAAAGAAAAATATAATTCTAAATAATAGCTAGGTTGGCCACCAACGAAAACATAATTACAAATAAATATTGATTACAAGGAAGGTCGGCCACCTTTAGAGATTAAATGCTACCATTTATTTCTTCATTCGAGCCCAAAGTTGTTAAACATCAACATATCTACCTATCTAGACTCTTTTCATCAAATTGAGCAACAAGTTGCTCAACACCAAGATTGCAACTCTCTTTGAACAATATTAACATCCCCTTCTTTTAACCATGAAATCTTGTTCTTGTGTTTTAATTCCTTTTCTAAGTGGTTAATTACTTTATTTCAATATTGACATTTGAAGGTGAAGAACATCAGACATATGCAATGCAATATCATAGGTACACTTAACAAGGTATAAACAAGCAAGAAATTTTGAGTAGATAAAGGTCATGAACATTGAACCAATAGTAGGACACTCACCACAACATTTAAGTAAACCTATGGTGAACACTCTCTTTCCCATTATCAATTTTATTCCCAATTTCATCCATGAAGAACTTCATCAACCTGTAGATCTTCCTGTTAGCCATAACTTTGATCCATGATTTCCATTTCTTTCATCAATGAATTCCATATCTTTGATCCATGAAGAACTTCATCAACCTATGCATCCATGAATTCTATATTTTTGATTGGCTATTTCGAGCATGATGACCTTCATCAAGAACGAGGAGGCCTGGGTTGTGTAAAAGTAGGTTTCCAACATGATTTGCCTCTTCAGGAAGGCTCAAATTTTTGTCACAAGTTAGGAATTGAAAAAGATTGTGGCCAATAAGAAGCACACTTTTTCTTCTATGCCAGTTAGGAAGCATCACTAAACACATCAAAATTTTCAATTTTTTTTCCATGATCTAGTTGCTCTTAGCCAATTTTATAATCTCATCATATTCACACTTGGAATGAATTTCATTTGCATGGGTCAATGGTTATTTAGCATGTAAAATAGAATGTCAATACTCCACTTCTTGAACTCTCTTTCCCAAGGGAAATTCATGTTTTTCAGAGCAATAATCAAAGGCCTACTTAAGCTCTTACAAAAATCTTATAAGTAGGCCTTTGATTATTGCTCCCAAAAACATGATTTTCCCTTGGGAAAGAGAGTTCAAGAAGTGGAGTATTGACATTCCAATTTACATGCTAAAATAATCAATGAAATTTGTGAATGAAATTCATTTGAACTGTGAATATGAAGAAATTATCAAACTGGATAAGAGCAACCAGATCATGGGAAAAAAATTGAAAAATTTGAGGCGTTTGGTGATGCTTTGTGAGTGGCATAGAAGAAAAAGTGTGCTTGTTATTGGCTACAATATTTTTGTATACCTAACTTGTGAGACAAATCTGAGCCTTCGTGAAGAGGCTAAGCATATTGGAAACCTACTTTTACAGAGCCCAACCCTCCTCATTCTTGATCAAGGTCATCAAACTTGAAATAGCTGATCAAAGAAATGGAATTCATGCAAAAAAGGTTAATTAAAAACCGCACATTATAGTGTGAAGAACTCTTTTCCACAATAACTTGAAAAATATTTTCACCACATGTTATCTGGTAAGGCCCAATTTTGTCAATTGCTACTTGGGTAATAAAAAAATGAAAGCTATCCTCGATGCTTGCTCAAGTTATGGCTAACAATAGGATCTACACGTTGAGGAAATTCTTCATGGCTGAAATTGGGAATAAGATTGATAATGGAAAAGAGAGTGTTGAGCATAGGTTTACTTAAATGTTGTGGTGACTTTCGTACTATTGGTTCAACATTCATGACCTTTATCTACTGAAAAGTTCTTGCTCATTCATACCTTGTTAATTGAACCTATGATATTGCATTGCATATGTCTCATGTTCTTCACCTTGAAATGTCCATATTGAAATACAATAATAAAAAGTAATAAAGTGATTATAGTAATACAAAATACTTCCAATAAACACTAATCAAGAGTAATACAAAATATTTTACAACACCCTATGTTTTACAACTGTCAGTGGGTTGTTGTTTTTACAACACCGTGTGTTTTACAATTTGTAGTTTAACAAAATAGTAGTCAAGAATTAAACAAAAATAAATAGTAATAAAGAGTGATAAAAAATACAGTAATAAACACTAATAAACAACAATACAAATTCTCATTCATTCAACTGTAGTGTTTCAAAAGACTAATGGAAAATCAAATTCAATGTTTTAGTTTCCATTTCTCATTTAACAATTCTTTTGACATCCTAATAAGATTCACTCTTTAAATTTTTTGTCTTTACTTTTCTACCCCCATTGGAATGGCAAGGGCATCGTACGTGAAGCCACTGAATAACCCTTTCATCATTTGACGGAACCGGTGCAGGGTGGTCAAGCAGTGCACGTAGGGAAAGATACATCTCCCGTATGTCCTCTTCTATGTGTGGCTCAACAACATGACCATGCAATCACATTGCTTGGTCAAAAAAATGATCACCTTGATGTTGTATGGAACTGCTAAATGTTTGTTGTAGACACCTCATATCTGAGGATGTTTGAGGAAATGAATGTGGGAAGATGCCACCAATGAGGTAGACACCTTGATCAACATCATATCTTTCCAATGCTTCCTGAAGCTGAATGTGATTGACCACATGAATCCAAACATACTTTGCACACAAAATCTAAACTTGAATATGGTTTGTCAGTAGGTCCATGCAGTTTGACAGGAACCGCATGCCACATCAACCTCAGAATATGGGAGTACAGGTTCAGTGGGCTCAAGAAATCTGTTGATCTTGTGAATGACATCCTCCACCATACGACAATTGAATTTGAAGGCACAACACAACCTCTCCGTACTGAAGGGACTACCATTGTCTTCCTCATTGTCGCAGGGAAGTTTCCCAATGTGAATTCTTGAGTTCAACATTTTTGGTTGTGCTGTCAAAAAATAAGGGAAAAAAAGTTAGTAACAAATAGCACTGCGAGCATCTAGAAAAAAAATTGATATTTACTTCCAACTACTGATTCATCGAATACTTCACAACATAAATAAACATCACAAAATAGTTATGAAAATAAAAGCTCTTCGTTAGATGAATAATGTTTGTAAAACTACATATTGGAAAACACAGGGTGTTACAAAAAATTGCAACCCACTAACTCTTGAAATGTATTCCTTTCTCAATTGTGATATACTCTCAAACTCATCCATTAACAAAAAAACTTCATTGCCACATGTTTTTCCCTTTATCATTTGAAAGTATTCAATACATTCAAAACTCTATCCCTTGGCAGGTTGGAAAACACAGTGTGGGGTGTCAAATTGCACTGAATATTTCCAGGTTGGAAAACATAGTGTGAGATATCAGTATATGCTTTTATGAATCTCCCACTTGAAAAATGACATGTACATACATGAGTAATGAGAGTAACGATCATCCCTTTGAACAAATCCAAGCCCATACCATTTCCTCCTATGCCATTTGTATTTCCTAGCGCATGAGTTTACAACAATTCAGATGCTACAAAGGGGGCATTTTTCAGTGAAGTGCTCTTCCTATGGTATGTGCTTGGATTTTGTTTAAAGGGATAATCGTTACTCATGTATGTACATGTCCTATTTCAAGTGGTAAATTCATAAAAGTATGTACTGACATCCCACACTATGTTTTCCAACCTGCAAATATTCAGTGCATTTTGATTTACCATCATATTATGATTTTGAAACCCACATTTTAGTCCACCGAAGAGTTGTAATAATTTTTTTAGGTGAGTTTCATTGCAACCATATTGTCTACGTATAATGGAAAGTTGGAAACCACTACGTGATATACAATGTACAACCCACTGTGTTTTCAATAGGGTTAAAATGTATAAAGTCTGTTATTGCCTTCCAACCCTACATACAATGTTGGGTATCGACTCAAAGTTGAATTCTTTTCATTTTGTTTGGGAAAATTTTTTATTATCTCAGATCTGTAACTTAATCCATGTTGGCATTGTGGTTAGTTATTGTCAAGCTCTGTTCGTATGATTACAATTGTTCATTTTCATTATGTCAAGTGTTAGTTGTTCCTGTCATGGTTCAACTTTCTTTATCTTTGGCAACACAAGTTATACTTTCAAATATCTTTATTATATACTGTTATGTCAGGACAATAGGCATTTTTTAAAGGAAGCATTGATTAAAATTTGTTAAAAACATTTCAGTTTTGTAAATCTTACCTCTTAAGGGACATTTAGAGAAGAAAGTTACTTTTCAGTTTGAAAAGATACTCCAGTTCAGTAATCCATAACATTATATATATATATCCTTCCATGTATTCTTTCGAAAAGATGGTGAGCATAAAAGAAGTATTATTCTCAGTTTAGAAATAGCATTTCATTGATTCATATTTGAAAGTTATTTGGATAGCACATTCAGTGCTTTGTGAAAATAATCAATTATGTTGTACTTAAACTTCTGTATCTGAATCTTGAGTGATGCGAGATCAAAAGATATTGTAAAATAAACAGAAGTGATACTCTCTATATCATTAAAACATTGATTGAAAATGCTAATATATAGCCAACGAAGCATTGTAAACAACAAGTTTTGAGATTAAGCCAATGAGGCAATTTTTCAGTGGTTTTTCTACCCCGAGAGGGTTTTCCACACAAGACAAATAGGGTGTTATAGTCTCATTCATGTTTTATGGTTGTGAAGGTTTTTGAATTGCTTTAATATTACTTATCTCAGTCTAATCATTGCATTCAATTCATGAATATGTTAATCATTGAAATATAAAGAGCATATATTGTTCAAATTCATTAAAGGTGAAAATTTATCTAAGACACTGAATAAAATAGTACTTTCGTATTAATGAAGTTTGTTAAGTTGGTTTTAAATGAATTTCCTCCTGTTATCATATTTGTTTTGTTATTTTTGTCTAATTTATTAATTATACTAATATTTTAATGAGTATGTGTTACAATGATAATCCATATTGCAGCAGCTGTAATATCGATTGTCATGGAATTCCATCACCACAAGGCTAGATTTCTTTGAGGCATTTTATGACTAAAAGCCTTAAACAGGTTCTTTTGAACAAGCTACGCATGCTTGCAAACAGTTCACTACCTTGCTTCTATGGCTAAAAGCCTAAAACAGGTTCTTTTGAACAAGCTACACATGCTTGCAAAAAATCTATCACAACATAATAATAAATATGGATTCTGATGGCTTCAAACACCATGCATAATAGTAAATATCCATTGTTGAAAAAAATGTATCCAAGCATAATTGAAAATATGGATTCTCATTGCATTCCACCACCATCATCTTTGAATTCCATGACAAGGCATAAGCAAACAATGGAAACAGTTCATTGCCTACTCTACACCTTGTCATGGAATTCCAATCACCATGGTGTTGCAATGCCATGACAATCCATATTTACTATTATGCTTTCATACTAAACACCAGATCTTTTCCAACAAGCATATACATGCACAATAGGATTCTAAGTTGGAAAACACAGTGTGAGCGACTATATGTTTGCGAAAACACAATGGGAACCCATAGATAAGCAATCATACACTTAAACAGTTCATTGCCTTGTCTATGGATTGTCGTGGCATTCCAATCACCATGGTGTTGCAATGCCATAACAATCCATATTTACTATCATACTTTGATAGTAAACACCCGATGTTTTCCAACAAGCATATACATGCACAATATGATTGGAAGTTGGAAAACATAGTGTGAGGTGATTTTATGTCTACCAAAACATAGTGGCAACCCATAGATAAGAAATCATACACAAAAACAATTCATTGCCTTGTCTACATAAATCAACCTTTATATAGTATTTTCCACCTTATGTTGAAGAGTATGCAATCAGCCAATCAAGTTGACTAAGATCTATTGATGGCATCTATCATTGTCCTAATGCAATGTAGATCCATCATAAATTGAAAAATTTACAGTGTACAAAGTAGCAAATTTGACCTCCTAGGACCTAAAATAATACCCTTAAGATACTAGTCACAAAAAAAATCCATTAACTTTGTGCTATGCCTTAGGTTGGAGATGTCATACACTAAGCCTCCATGATTCTTGTTTAGAATTGCAAGTCGGCTTAGACTGAATCTACTTGGATAATTCTTCATTGTATTGAGGGATGTTTGAACAAATCCTATTATCAATGCTTCAAGGACATACATCATACTATGAACCACATGGTTGATCAATTGGATATCAAAGCTGATACAAGAACCTATGCAACTAAATGCTTCAATTGGTTACTATTCAATTGGGACTGTTTCAGTTTACATTTTTCTCTTGCTTCAGTCCCATTTGGTATGTGACCGATTTATTGTTCTTTCTATTTTCATTTTTCCCTTCTTTGGAGGGCTAATATGTATCTTAATTAGATGGTTGCTATCTAGTTGTACTAGTTATGGCTATTATTTGAGAATAGCCATGGTTCTCTATATTTTTCTCAACAACTTTAATTCAATATAAAAGGAAAAAATTGTGCTATGCACTTATTCAAATAGACAACTTTCGCCAACAAAAATTATGTAACTTTAGAATCAAACATACATAATTAAAAAACATAGTAATATGTATTATGACAATTCTACAACATAAATCCATTAAGTCAGCATTGCAGTAGCCCAAACCTGATATCAAGTTGACCTTCCATCAGACAATTTTGTAAGAAGTTATGTCCTCAGTCATAACCACAATTATACTCTACATCGTTGTTGTACCATCCATATCACAAGAAACTCATTTCTATGCCAAAAGATAAAACAAGGTTATCATATATGACAAAGACAAATGGAACTTATATTTCAGGGATTTCTTCTCTCAGGCTGTGGAAACCTACTTTTCCTGGCATGTAAAACAGGGCCATAATTGGGAATCAGTAGCATGTAGCAATATAAAATAGTCAATATTTATTCTAGTGTATACCCTCGTACATGGACATATTGGATATGTGTATTAAGTTGAAGATTAGAAATACCTGTAGATTAACCTAGTTTGAGCTTAGCATGCCTTTAAAATCAAACTCCATATGATACAACAAAGCAAGTACATTATAAGCTCTAATGTCAAACTTGCATATTTGTATTCCTAATTTACAAATTTCTTTTGGCAGTTGAAACATGAAATATGCAACAAATGGTGCGTTGTTTGGAAAAGAGATGGAATAAAATTATTTAAATTAGTTAATAAATGCACCTGAGACTAGTTCCTGCGATCATTTTGCATACATGGCACAAAGAGGAAATAACAATATCAAGGAAAAACAATGTAAACTAACCCCATAAAATGACAGATTTATTTCAAAAGACTAATCATTTCATTCTAATGCAAGAAATGAATCAGAATACTGAAGACAATCTTTGAATTTTACCTAGGAGGATATGGGTTACTTCCCAATCCTCAGCCCATAAAGTTCCAGAGTTATCACATAAATCTAATACTAATACTAATCTTGTCATTCTAATGCAAGCAATAAAACAAACAATGAAAATGGTCTCTCAATCTTACCTGATCACTATGGGTTACCTTGCAGTCTGCAGCCCCCAAAAAAGAATAAAATTGCAATAGAACAAAAACATTCAAGTGCACAACAAAGAATACACTTCTAACAATGATTATGGTATGATGCATGGAAGCTCACACATCACAATGTGTAATGGATTCTCATTGTTAGCTTTAATGAAACCATAGACCATAAAATATCTACAACACTCTAAAGTAAATGGTAAAATACATATAAGATAATGGATACTGTGATTGCAAGTTGGAAAACACAATGTGAGGTGAGTATATCTCTGCCAAAACACAATGGCATGCCCTATGTAAGAAATCATACATAGAAACAATTCACAAGCAATCCCATTCCAATCACCATGGTGTTCGAATGTAATGACACTCTAGATCTACTAATATGCTTTGATAGAAAACACACAATGTTTTCCAACAACCATTTACATGCATAGTGATTGGAACTTGGAAAACACAGTGTGAGGTGAGTATATGTCTCCCAAATAGAATGGCATGCCATAGATAAGCAATCATACATAGGGCATGTGCAGGATCATGGATAAATAAAAAGTGGCAATATGATGGGTATGTAGGGGTATGGCTGACGACTTTTTTTTAACCCAAAATTAATGAAATGAAAAGGGTTTTAAAGGAGATTCTCAGTTTTCCACCTCAATATAAATTATGCTTTACTTTCACTTAATAAATAATTACTATTAATTTTCTATTT
>VDFB02248000.1:0-16024 GCA_007258455.2 Sequoia sempervirens | reverse complement strand
TGAACCAATTATGCAATTTGTATTTTGCAGTGCATGAGTTTGCAACAATTTAGATGTTGGACGTTTTTCAACCAAGTGGTCTTCTTACTAGCGGAAGTCACAGGTGAGGAAAAAAGGATACAAATCTGCAAGCTCAAAGCGTTAACAATAGATGAACATCACAATACATGTGTTCCTCAACTTGTTTCCCATCAAAAGGAAATTCAAGACTCATAAAAGCATCTACCGACATCCCACATTATGTTTTCCAACCTGCAATTATTCAATGCATTTTCTTTTACCATCATATGACGATATTGAAACCCAAAATTTAGTCCACCCAAGAGTTGCTATAAATTTTTTAGGTGACTTCCATTAAATTCTTAATGTTTAAAAATCAAAAGAGTTTCATTACAACCATACTATCTACGTATAATTGCATGTTGGAAAACACTGCGTGCTATACAACCTACATCTCACATACTCTTCCATAACCCTCTACATGCAACAAACCAATTAGTTAGTCAGCCCTCACCTCCATCTGGTTACTTTTATGTATCCCCCACACTACAACTCCACCCCGAACTCTACACCCTTGAGCATTCAACAAGAATTGAGGAGTCAATACCTTGTGTGCTTTCCAACCTACAACTATTATGTGCATTTTTTGTTCCAAACGTATGGTGATATTCAAATGCAATGTTTACTCAAACCAAGGTTTGTTATAAAATATGAAGGTGAACTTCAATACATTGTTTTGTTACAGTCTATAGAATAGGAATTGAGAAGTGATTCACAACCCACTGTTTTTTCCAACCTGCAATATGAAAGTGGACTTCAATACATTGTTATAGTGTACAAAAGAAAAAGTGCTCATTGCAACAAGTTGTTCACTATTATATAGATTACAGTTTAATGGACCTAAAGATCCTTCATATCTAAGCAATTCATTATTAAAAAGGGGGATTCATTTAATTGTCAACCAAGGAGTGATAGACTTAAGATGATATTGGCATTGTATATGCATTCAAAAATCCTATCATAATCGAGTACAGGTACTCAAAGAATAATTCAAAATAACTTCTACTTAAAGAAATAGAGTAAGTAATCTTATTATTGCTAGTTTCTATGTGTACCTATTACTTCCATGGACTGTTACTAATTAATCCTATGCTACAATGTGCACTTATCTTAATTTAATCATTGAATTGAATACAGAATAAAGCATTGAATTAGAAATCTGAAAATACCAATGAATTACAATGTAGACTAAGAATCAAAATTTAGAAATTTAATGCATAATCTAACTAGCTAACTATTATGTGGAATTGACAGTACCTCAAGTGGCCCTTTCTTGAGTGTTGTGTTCCATAATATCTTCAATTAACTTATCAAATCAGATATCGAGAAAAATATTATTTATTGTAATATATCAGACATCAAAACATGGTATAGCAATTTCTATTCAATCTAATTTATGTAATGATCTACAACATATTCTCTAACTACTTCGATCTGTCAACATGACACCTTCCTAAATAGGGTTTTTTAGAGTTTGATTATTATCAAACTATAAACAAACTTATCCACAAACATCAACTCTTCCCAAAAGATAGGAAGAGGACTTGAGTTTATTAAAATTATAAAAACAACTAACTACTCAAAGCAAGAGTGTAGAAATAAAACAAGGATTCTACATATTTTAAGAAAGTTTCTATAACATAGGAACATGTTGGGCAAAGCATCCTTATCATAACTAGCATTCATTATTAGAACATACTTCTTCCTCCAAGTTTATTTAGTAGATGGAATACCATATGGATAATTGTCTCCATGACTCCCAATCGTCATCTTCATCCCATACTAGAAAGCATGTTGATGTTGTGGTCAATTGACTCATTCATTGTATTGAACCATCACCCCTTTGTTGCAAGTTAGAAATCCTTCTGCTATGGGTTGACAATTCTTTGTGCTACAAGGGTTAGTCTTATTTCTAAAGGCACATTCATAGTTAATCACTATAATTAATCAAGAAATTCTACTAAACTTATAGAGATCTGAAATCCATGCATACATTCATTAATACCAAATACATAGTCTTAAAATTCTTGAAATACTTAAAGGTATATAAAAGGTATTGGTAATGTCTTTAAAAGCGTAGTAGAAATAAGATAGAAAAAATGAAATTGCAGCAAGAAACTAGTCAAATCTATGGCTCATCAACCTACATATGTAAATAAGTTATTAGAATGGTAAAAAAGAGATGATGAATCCAAAGCTATTATTGGTCTTTCCCTTTCTAAAACTAAATTACATCATTTAGATTTGAAAAATAACCATAAGAAATTTGGGATAATTTGAATAAATTTTTATAATCAAAAGAAATTAATGCAAAGTTTTCCCTAAAACTTCAACTATGTAGAGCCAAAATGGAGGATATAATCATTATTCCAAATCATAGGAAATTTGAGTTCTCTCATTAGACAATTGGTAGAAGTCAAATACCCAGTAGATGATGAGGATGCTAAGGCTATTTTTTGAACAAACAGTCAAATAACTTCTCAAACACTAGAAGATGTGATTTCAACCCTTTTAGCAAAATAAAAAACAACAAATGTTGAAGATTTAGAAGATTTCAACAATAAAAACATGCATACTATTGAAAAAAGGTCATGGTAACCCAGTCAATGATGTCTTTAAGGGAAATTCAAAAAATGATTTTAACTCTCCTCCATGCTGAGGGACTATAAGCCGATGGGACCCACCAGTCGATGCTTTATGAAGGCTGTTTTCGGGTCCTAGCTGATGATAATTATTTGAATTCCTTCACCATTGAGGTTGGTGGCATCGCAAGGTTGATGGTTTTCAACAGTATCAAATTCTGTCTCTCTCCTTAGTATTGCGCTATATGCTGTTACTTGGTTTCTTGTTGAAAAAATTGAAGCCAACGTATATATATCGTCAAGTTTTATTTTAAAGAGAGGATTGCAGAACCCAAATATGACCGCTTCCCATTAATGGAGCCAGATCTAGGAACTATAATTCATAATGTTCATGAAGCAACCTTGAAGGAGCAATGATTTGTCCACTAATTTGAGATTCGGTGACGGTGAGTTCAGTGAGTGTAGTAGGAACTATAAAATTCAACCAGGAGCTTAACTACCATGAGGCTGAGGCATTTCAACGAAAGTTATTTTTCATAAATAAAATGTGCTTCCAAAAATATATGTATTTATTATTCTAATCAAGATGTTTTTATATTATATGGAAATCTTAAACTCTCAAGGTATTGTTCGAATATTAAGGTTTATTAATAAACTATATCTTATCAATTTGTTTATTTCTTGATATTAATAACAGTCAGCGCCGCAGCGGCATTTGAAAAGGATTTATAAAATCCATATTGTAACACATTCCAAAATGAACTATCAATAATATTTTTTTTTTTGTGAAAATATATATTCTCTTCATTTTTCCAATAATTATTTCATCTAAATTGTTCCTATCAAGCATGAAAACACTTTTCTCAAAGGAAATAATATAGGGGAGACCAAATTTCAATATTTTCACAATAACCTTAGAAATATTTTTTTAAACGATGCTACATAGGGAGATAAGTTGATAGTCCATGAAGGAATCATAGTCCATCTTCTACAAGGATAAGAACTATGTTTGTATTATTTAGATCCTTCAAACTATTCTTTGAATTTTTTGAGTCCTCTACTAGCTCCCATACCTCTTTCCCTATAATATCCCAACATTTCTAGTAAAAAAAATAGTAAATCATCCAAGCTAAGGGCCTTGTTTGTGTGGGGTTGAAAAACTATATATTTCACTTCATCTTGAGAAATAGGATCCAAACGCAATTAATTATTGTTAGCAGGTCAGAGATGGAATTAGAACCTATTGCAGCCTACCACAAAAGGACTGTGGTACTAGGGAAAGACATTATATATCTTTAGGAGGCATATCCCTTCAAGGGAATGTATGTATAAATGCAATATAAATCATATGCAAAAGAGATAGGATGATAGATAACAGATAAGATAGATAGATGTATGTACTATTGTGAATAAAATACTAAGGTCTACTCTTATATGAGATTTTTATATAATACAAAGGAGTTATAAGGGTTATATACATGTGTGCAATGAATGTATGAATGTTTCTTTTGATGTTGATATGATATGTATTAAGTATTCCTTCTAGAATACTACTATAAATGCTTGTTTCTCTTACTGTACCCTCTAGGGTATAAACATACTACATAAGAAGTATTGGAGTACAAATCTTCGAATTGTACTTCCTCGTTTCTCTCACTAACATTGGTTTCATTGCTAGGACCCCAGAGAGAACAGTAAAGAAATTAGAAGCATAAAAAGTGAAAAGAAGTTGGTAGAAATTTTTGTCAGACTCTAGGGGCACCTCTGTGAGAGGGGGGTAGGCCATTAGATTATGACAAATGGAAAGGGGGAAGGGATCTAAAATATCCCTGAAAAGATGCAATTTTTCAATATTTTCTTTAAAAACTAAGATATACATATAGAAAGAAGAATGCAAGTTCGAACCGAGAAAACATATGGGAATAGGAGAAAACAAAAGAAAAAGAGAGATACTTGAAATCATTAAATTAGGGATGGAAATGAATGCAAAAGAAAGGAGGCTAAATAAAATTTACGAAAGAGAGGAAAGGTACCACAAAAGAGAAATAGAAAAGAGAGAGAAAGAGAAATTTGGAAAAATAGTGAAAGAAATTTTAAAGAAGAGAGGGGAGAATGCCAAGAAGGGTGTTGCTAATCACACCAATGTGGGTGCAACCAATAGTATGAAAGAGAGAAGAAAGGGAATAGAAGCCAAGAAAGTTGTAGCAGTGAAAACTAATCCTAATCCTGAGAATTTTTTAATTAAGCACGAAGTGGTACAGATTACTAATGAGGAGATGCATTTGAAAATTAAGAGTTATGAGGAATAAACATCAACCCCAAACAAGGAGTCACCCCTTCGACCGGATATAACACATATAGATACAAATAAAGAAGTGGAAGGTAGGAAACCAGAATTATGGACAAATTACACAATGAATTGGGATATTTTGGAAAGTGATAATCAAACCATTGAGTGGATAATTACAGAAGAACAAAGTGATTGTGAAAATTTAGAAAGTGAAATCGAGACTAGTTCCATCTTTAGTGGTCAAAGAAGAAATACCACAAGTCAAGGAGAGAACTCCTCAGAGGAAGATGAAATGAGCATAATGAGGAAAATGTCAATTTTTTAAAAGGATACCAAAAATTCCACAAAACATATTTTTTATTGGAAGTAATCTGGCGGTAGAGCAATTGTCACTTATGGATTGGAAGACATTTTGTAAATTATGGTAATGGTGATGCAGTCTTCATGTTGCCTTGGAACTTCTTCAATACGCCCAATCATGAATTCATAAGGGAGGGATATTAAAATTTGAGACATACTTCACGCCATTTCGATATGAAACATTGCTAGACACTGTTGATTTTGACTTTGTTTTAAGAAAGTGCCTTGATGCATGTCTAATTCCTCATGTTGTGACGAATGAGTAAAATGAATGTGTCCTACCGTGTTATCATAGGTATGGTTTATATTGTTTGAGCTTGATGCCTTTCCTGAATCTTTTGCTTTTCCATGATCAAGTATAGGATTTTCATAGATCCATAAATCTTCATTCCCTAATTTTTTATCAACGTTGATTTCTCCTTGATCAATAAGATCGTGGATGAGATGTTTGAGTTTTTAAAAAAAATTGTTTTGTGTCCCTTATTTTGGTGAAAGTCACAATGATCTTCATCTTTGTACCAAGGAGGTTTGAATTGAGGTCCTTGAATTCTAGGATTGTGATGTGATTAGATTGAACCAACTTCTTTAACAATGTTTCAATAGGCTCCCCTAAAGGATTAAATTGTCCCCGAGGAGTATTGTTTTTCCTTGGTAGGTAATTATTTTATCTTGGTGGTGGTCCTCGTAGAGTTTCATTATTGTTAACATTTTTTTGTGTGTTTTGTTCTGTGTTTTGAAAGTTTGAAGGTGCATTAATAACCACTTTTGCATCTATCACACTATCATTAGTAATTTTCTTACCTTTAGCCCAAAATCAGGGTTTGTCATTGAAACTAGACATTTGGTTTTGATTTTGTGTGGATCCCCTAGCAATTAGGGCTTGCTCAATGTTAAGACCTTTTGATATAAGTTCCTCAAATGATGTGATACATTACATTTCCAATTGAAAGGCTAAATCAGTTTCCACATTTCCTGCAATGATTTCAACTTGTTGTCTCTCAAGAATAGGCCATTTACTTTTGTTTGCTTTATGTCTCCATCATTGTAGAAAGGTAGAAAATGTTTCACCCTTGTTTTGTTTAAGGGTATAGAGTTCTTCCAAGGTTATGTCAGCAGCAATGTTATACAAGAAATGTGTGACAAATTGGTCTATAATCTCTTGAAATGTCCTAATTCCTAGAGGTGAATGTGAAAACCGTTACATTGCTATTCCACCCAAGCTTCTTGGGAATAGTCTCATGAGATATGAATCATTGTAAGATACTTCCATATAAGCAACATAAAAGTACCTTATGTGTTCCTCTGATTTCCTCTTCCCTTGTACTTGTCAAACTTTGAAATCTCAAAATTTGGAGGAAAAGGTATCATCATGATGCTCCTATCAAATGGATAGGGGCATAAGTCTTGGACTGCATATGACTACTTTACCTTTCTTGTTTGAATATCTTGTATTTGTTGAGTCAATGTTTGTAGTTGTGATGAAATATCCATGTTTGTGTTATTCAATGGTGGAGCATATGTATGCTTTTGATATGGAGGTGTATTATGAGTGATATTATGAATTTGATGGTGGTGTGGGAGGTGTATTATATGCTCCACCATATTGGTATTGTGATGTGGCATTTCCTTGAGGTTGAATGTATTGTTGACCTTGGGGATTAAGTTAATGTTGATTTTGAGAACCATATTGTTAACCATGTTGTTGATCAAGCATATGTTGTGTATACATTTGTTGAGCTTGTATTTGATCATGAGAAAACCCTTGGCGTTGACTCATGTTTTGGTTAGGAACAATATTTTAATGTGAAGTATTTATGGGATTTGAGACAATGTTGTGATTAGGAACAATGTTGTGATTGGGAACAATATTTTGATTGGGCACCATGTTATAATCCGTAACATTGTTGCCTTGATTTGGACCCATGTGACCTTGGTTTGAACCCATGTGACCTTGGTTTGAACATTGTTTTGATTTGGAGGTATATTTTGACCTTGATTTAGGATCATGTTACCTTGATTTTGAATAATGTATTGATTTATACCCATGGTTTGACCTTGAGTTTGAATCATATGATCTTGATTTTGACCAACATGACCTTGATTTTGACCGATAGTTTGGTTTGGAACTTTGTTTTGATTTGGTATATTGTTTTGATTTGACACCACATTTTGATTTTGAACAAAATTTTGATTTGTACTCACATTTTGATTTGGACCCATGGTTTGAATTTGAACAACATTTTGATTTAGACACATGGTTTGATTTTGAAAAATATTTTGATTTGTATCCATGGTTTGACTTGACAAATTTGGTTGTTGAGAATTTATGTATGATGATGGTTGTAAATTTCTTTATGACATCAATTGTTGTTGGGAACTTTGTTGTTATTGAAAATGGTTTAAAGTGGTGTATTGTTGATGTTGTAAAGGTTGACCTTGATTTGGAACAACATGACCTTGAGTTTGTGTTTGATGATCTTGATTTTGTGTTTGATTATAACCTTGAACCAAGGGTTGGTGAGTAGAATATGATTGATTAATCCCATAGCCTACCAAATTTTGATTTGATGTATTGAATGTACATGGCATTGAAGTATTTTGACAACCTATATTTCCTACATTTGTATGACTTGTTTGAGAAACCCCTTGTGTGTTTGAAGTTTGATCTTGTGATTGTGTCACTTGCTTAAGAGGTTCCTATAATGTGTTGAGATCAAAATTTGATGGAATTTTAGCACCCATTTGTGCAAGCTTAAGCATGTATTTTGTAGGATATTATTTCATTGACACTTCCATTGCATGAATAAAATCTTGGTTTTGTTGTAACTCTAAGATGTCTTCTTGAGTAATTTCCTTTGGTTTTTGTTCCTCCTCTATATAAATAGTTTCCACTTGTGGTTTGGTTGTATTTGGATGGTTTGTTGTTGTTGGAGGAAGCTCACTTGTTTGAGGCATTCCATATGGTTGGTGACTAACACTTGAGTTAGGATCTCTTCACTCACTAGGGTTAGAATCCATAGCTTTCTTGTATTGTGATCTTGTTGTGACCATACAAGGTTGGAAATGTATTTTGTAACCTCAAATTTGTTGTCAATGATGATGTCTTTAGTTTTATTTGGATCAATGATGGTATGAACGATATGAAACTTTTGACTTGGACTACACCTAGGATTTTATTTTATTTTGATTTTGATGTATTTGATTATGAACTCACTACTTTGGGAGTAGACTTATGACTCCAAAGTTAATTTTTTCACAATGATGTTCGCTAACTCAACCTACTAAACACCTTGAAAAAAGATCATTTCCAAGGATAAGGCTAAATTAATGGATGTGATAAAGATTTCAAACCTAAGTGATTTATGCCTCAAATGTTTAAGTTTGTTTTATTTGATATGAGAAGTTGATGTTTTGATTGGATGTTTGATGTTTCAATGTGGAATGAATTTCATCCCTAAATGACAACCTAATACTATGTTTGACAATTTCCAAATGATTGTGATAAAGAATTGTAATGGCATGAATTTGCACTGCTTGTAAATGCCCCATTTATACCCCTTACCTTAGAAAAATCAAACTCGATGATACTATTCCATGTCCTTTGTCCGCTCTCCATCCATTTAGCAGCTATTTGTAGTGTCATTGGGGGAATTTCTATTGAGGACGCTAGCACAGGGCACGAATGTCTACATGGCACGCTACCATCCTGATAGAATTCCTACCTCTGGATTCTACAGAGACATTACACTTCTCCATTGGCGACGAAGCATAATGCCTCTACCCCTTCAACCAACATTGAATGGCTCTTTTGACCTCCATTTCATCTTCAAAAGACTATCTCTCACATTCAATTCAGCTTCTTCAATCTCACTTGATCATATTCACTTTATTCACATCACTTCCACCATTTTTGAAGCTCCAAGTTGACACTCTGTTGGTTTTACTCCTCTCGTTGTTGCGGCAACATATGCATTCACAAGCTTGCGAACAAACATCTTCCTTCACGTTCTTGAGAACATCTTGTTGGGAGGTGATATCCATTCATTTATCATTGTTGTATTGATTTAGTAGCATATTTTTGTTAGCATTGTTTGGTATTCTTCTTTTCAATACTTTCTTTATCATGCTTTCTCTATCGTGGCTATTCTAGTTGTTCGTGGAGGTGGGAACATTGAAATGGGGGTTTGACTACAGCAAGCCCCGAAAAAGCCCCAACATTTTTCCCTGTTCTATTGTGTAGGTATTTTTTTTGTGTGGAGCTTGTGAGAGGTTGGACCAACCGTAAGTTGCATTTCTACCACCCTTGCTCATTATTCTAATTCTTAATCAATCTATTTATCAAGTTAAAGTATTATTCTTGTTGTTTCAGTCATTTAGTTGTTTTTAGCTTTTTGTCATTGTGTCGAACTGTACTTGTTGGGTTGATATTAGGCTTGTTTAGATCCTTAGATTGTACTTTGCATTCTCTATTCGTGTAGATTCCAATGCTTGACTGGGACACTAGGGTGTCGCGTTGTCATCTGTCTTCTACATTGGAGTCCTTTGGCAGAGAGTTTCCTAAGTCACAGTCTGAGCTCTAGAAACCCACACACCTAACCTCCTAAACTCTCAGGTTGACAAAAGGAAAGTGCAGACCAATTTCCCTTCCTTTTCACCCTCCTCAAACATTAAATCTATCTTAAAAAATCCCTTAGAATGAGGTAGATTAGGGCAGTTAATTGTTCTAGACCCTCCCATGACCTAGGGTCCTGATTAGTCGGTCCCCCTCTACATTTTAGTGAACCAGATGTGAATTTTTTTGGTTTTGTTTCGTAAGATTGAAGGATTCTTCTCTCATGTTTTAGGTGTGTTGTAGGTGTGCATGTTATAGGGCGCCTATCCTTGCAACCCAACCTATGACCCCTAACGGCGTAGCTAGAAGAATCCCTAAACATTGTGAAGTGAAACCTTGAATAGGTCACTTTCTAATTGTGAAACCCTTGGGGGCTTCTAAGAAATTCCTTTCTAGTGTGTGTAGAGATGGCTTCCTTCATGCATCTTCCCATCTTATCTATGCAGCCTACGAGTGGGTCTCCTGCTATAACTTTTACCTTGAAGGATTTTCCAATGAACACTAATAGAGAACCTCTCCTTTGTACATTCTCGCTTGTATCAACAGGAATACCGTAACTGGTGTTCTTGTTGACCCTACATGTCGGGTTAATGTTATCATAGAGGAGACCATGTTAATAAACTTCTTACATAACGATGGTATGCTGATTCTAAAATCACTATACATACACATGATTGGATTTTCGTTCCTCTCAGCAGTTCTATTACCCTATCACTCTTGGTTGGGCCCAGTATTGTGAATTATCTCTTTGATATTATCCTGGGGTTTGATTTATTCAGAGTGAAACTAGGCATTCCTTGGCTAGTTTCCATGAACACAATCCCCTCAGTGATCCACAAATGCTTGAAGTTCTTTCATGATAGTTTCATGCATTTATTCCATGACACCGGTTACAAACTGTTGGTGGCGCATGGAGGCTACTCACTTGATCACTTCTAGCCACCCCTATTGGTTCGCTCCCTCCTAGGATGGACTTGTTGTATGGTACTTACGTGAAGTACAAGAATGGGGGCATATGGTCGAAGGTGACCTACCCTCCTTCTCCCTATGCTATTTTAGTTAAAGATTCCATGATAGCATAGCATAAGGTTGCCTCTGCCACTTGAAAGGAGGAGAAGTCTGCTCAGAGATCTTCTTCCTTCTTTGTAGTTCCACCTACCTCTGTCTCTTTCCCTAATGTGATGCCTTCAAATTTCACCCCTTTGTGTCTCTTGGGGAGTCTGATGGTGCCCGCTTGGTGGAAGGACAAGCGTGAAGTGTTTGACACCTTCTTATCTTACCCATGCTGGAGCCCCATTGTGCATGGTAGGGAAGGATCCTGCGTGGAGTTACTCACATCCTCAACCTACATGGCTCCTACTGGCTTCACCCTAAGATGGCAGATGGAAGGGCCTTGGCTACCGAGACATGAGTCGCTTTCCCATCTATTGTTCTCATTCACTCTTCCACTGTGCTGTCCGGGGAGTCCCTCCCTGGAGGCTAGAAATGGTTGTGATGGAGAATTTGATGTGTCCCAGAACCAAAGCCTCCTACTCCCCTTTTTCAAGTTGTAGCCTCTACCACATTTGAAGCTGCCTTACCTGCCACCCATAGCCAGTGTGTAAAGAAAGCATGAAGGAAAACTTTGGTTGTTGAGAAGTTTCCTTGTTGTTGAAGGAGGAAGGGGAGCCAGCAACTCTTGTTTTGGAGTCTTCTATTGTGTCCTTCTCTTCCACCCCTTCTAGTTTAGTTCCCTCTGCCTCTATCTTACTTCTGTCTCACCCTATGAGCATGGATGATCCTCACCCTAAAAGGGTGCAAGTGCTCATTGCTCCTTCGGTCGAGCCTCCTCTCTTGATGTCCCTTATGTACATCCCACCTTTTCCCAAACCCGTGGATATTTTTTGAATACCTCGATGGTGTTTTAGGTAATTATTCTCTACTTCTTCCTTGCCTTCACGGCTGTCTATGGGGATGCCATCCCCGATGAAGATACAAAGTTGAGAGGAATGACCTTGCTTGTAATAGGGTTGGAAGGAAGGACCACCTTCTTCAAAGTTGGTTTTACGCTTTGGCTATGTCATCCCTGGAGTGGAGGCAACCTCAGCGTCTAGAGTTTTCACACCCACCTTGAGTCTTTTACGATGAAGTTGGTGGTGGATTTCCAAGCACCTCCTTCTGTCTCCCGCCGATTCGACACGTACGGCGCTCTCATCAGATTGCATGGCTGCCTTTCGATTGGGCGTGATGTCTGACTGTTACGATTTTTTGCAAAAATTTGGCGTTGCACCTCCTGTGATGTTGAGCAAAGGACCTCGGCCCACCTCTTCCTTGGCTCTTGTCCACGGAAGTCAAAGGTGTTTGCATTGCTATCCCTGCCGCCCTTCCATTGTAACAACCCGTGTTCCGCGCATTTTTTGTTTATTTGGTGGATTGGGATAACTTATGTATTTTGTATTGGATTATTCATTCTATCATTGCCACTTTACATTTAGCTTACAGTTACAATTGGGATATTATTACAATGTTGACATGGGTTGTTCATTATGCTAAGTTACGTAACCTTAATAATTTGCATATACTATTTTGACTGCTTTTGTAGTTATGGATAGGAAGGGATGGTGTCCCGCAACCTTCGTGTATCTAAGAGGCTTAAGATATCGCGACCCCTCTTCGTGATTGGTATTTGACTATATGATATATGTTATATGCACATGGCCGCTTTGGCGTGTGATTGGGTGATGCAAGTGATATTTAGCGTGCTCCACGACTCTGCCTGAATTCCACGGACGGAGTGTACTGCATTATTCGATGGTGGTTACTAGAAATGATCCGCGGGCCTTGTCCCCTACCCTAGCCCATTGTACCATGTTAGTGTATTGTTCCCATGTTGTTTTCTTACCATTCAGATGCCTAACGGTAATGTCTAGATTACCTTAGTATCATATGTGGTTTACCAGTATGTCTCATTGAGGTATTTTGTCATGGTTTTCATTAATATTATTATGTGGCTATATATATTGGTTGTTGGTGTTATGATGTGGTTTCATTGGCATCTTTATGTGGTTTCAAATATGGTATTTTATAGTGTTTAATTGATTGGAGATTTGAATTGTTATATCCATGAGCTTTTAAATATCTTATTTTAAGTGATTTTTTATTGATCATTATGAGAGAATGATATATTTCATTTAGTAATTTTAAATTATTTTATTAATCCATTTTGTGAGCTCTTATAGTCTTATTTAAATCTTATTTGGGGAGCTCTGTGTATTTTAATGTTGGATTTATTTAAAGTTTAGTTTGGAAAGATTTAATAAAGTAGAGAAGATTATTTCCCTCATCCATTCGATGGATTTTATATGAGGAAATCAAATTGCCTTTATTTGAATATAAGTTAGTTTTAAGTTAAGAAATGAGATTTGTTTATATTATCTGAAGTCGGTTTTTTTGTATTTTAATCTTACCATGCACTACGTTGGCTCTTGGAGGAAAAAGTGGGTGAATGGTTAAATGCAGTTGGTAAGAATGGGAAGAAAAGGAGTTCTAAATGGATTTGAACAATCATTTTTTTTGGGGGGGAGAAGAAATTCTCTATTTTGGAAGGAGGAGAAAACCCCACGATTTGGCTGGCAGAGTTGGGGAGAAACGTTGAGATTTTATGAGAAGAAACTTGTGGGCATTTGATTGTTGATTTCAATGTGCCATTCCGTCCTTGTTGTTCTAAGTTGGAACCTAGTCATGCCTTACATACAGAGCATTCTTTCATTTTAGTTTTGGGGCAGAATTGGGGTATTTTCTTTGTTATTCTTGAATCTTGGAATGACTGGTGATATTTGAATTTGATTTAGCTTAGGAATGGTATACTCAGTATTTCCTTATGGCAGATTTATTCCTGAATTTCAGTTCAATTATGTGTTATTTTTGTCAATACTTGGAGGTATTCCTCTATTTTATTTTTGTGAATACTTGGAGGTTGGATAATGTTTGTGTTGGATTTGATTAGCTGCTCTGTAGTTTTTCTTTATGGTAGACTTGATTGTGCATTCCAGCTCTATTCATTGCCATTTATTGTTCCTAAACTAGATCCATTCTCCTATCATAAACTTTGAAACAAAGATGGAATTCAAATAGAAACAGTTAAATCTAAAATGGGTTGATGGCAAAATAGATTTTTGGGCACTTTCATTTTCTTTTTTAATGTTTTTGCCTAGCTTGTAAAAAACCACATTGTTTTAACAACACTGTATCCTCATGTCATAAGCGCAAACCAAAGGTGTATTCCATGTAGAAACACCCATATCTCAACTAGTTCGTTATCAAATTTGAATTTTGAGCACTTTCATTTTTCATGTTTTTGCCCAGCCTGGCAAAAAACACGTTTTTTGAAATAGCACCTTATATTCGGTCATAAACTTAAAAACCAAAGGTGGAATCCAACTGGAAACGTCAAAATCTGAACTGGATCAAGCTCAGATTTTAAATTTGGGCAATTTGAATTTTATGAAATTTTCATGTCCTCTATTTCATTCCTATAAGCAGCGACGGGAACCTTGTACTGTGCCACAGTTGCATAGTAGTTTTAATTGATATAAAAGTGGTTTTAGTGGGATGTTTTAATGAGGTTAATACTGAATATATGATTGGTCTTTTTATAATTAAGTTAATGATGAATGTTTGAATGGTATTTGATCTATTTTATTAGTGGATGTGATCAATTGTTTAAATGATTTAATAGCAATGTTTGCTTGGCTGTTTTAAATGGTTTTAATGATGGATTTTAGTGGCTTTTTCACTATTTCATATTTTCTATGGATTCCTCGTTTGGTTAAACGAGATGAGCTAGGTCTAGGCATTAGAGTGATCGTTTGGAATGGCTCTCTACGGGCCCGAGGCCCGCAAGTGGTTGCCAAGGGAACTAGTAGGAGAGTTATAGTAAACAAGTGATAACTAAATAAAAACAATGGGGTAAAACACTAATAAGATAATGAGTCCTCCTGCATGGCCTTGAGTGCTTGTAAAGGCTAAGGATGCACTCGAGAAGGCCTATCCATCTGTTGGGCGTTGAGTTATCCGTCTACGGGGCATTGATTCAAGCATGATTGAGTCTCCTCGTTCATATGAGAGGTACTTGATTTTTTGTGGTGCCATCCCTTCGAGCACGCATGGTGAAACTCCACCCAATCTGCACTCTAGTACCTAGTACCTTAGTAGTCGTGAGTAGTACCCAACATGTTATTGGATGAGCATCTCCATGTTGTGACATTGGCTTTATGCATTGTATTTCGTGTTTTCTTTGTGACTGATGTGAGTATTAGCCATATATTACCCTTGCCTTGTTACTTCTATTTGGGCCTTGTGACTACCTCCGAGCATGGTGGGGTGGTCTCTTATGAATCCACATGGTTGGGAGGCATTGCCACTGCCATTGGGGACCGATGTACAAGTTATTGGAGCACCAATTGGAGATGTTCTCTCTTGTACTTATTTTATCAGTTGATGTATCTTATGCATGGCTATGCCATTGTACTCATGTATGTTCCTTTATGTATATTATACTCTCTTGAGAGAGAAGATGTAATCATATAATTTATTGAGAAGAAATGTGTTGTTTCATATTTGGCTTATGGTTTTTCGGTGTTGGTATTGAACTTGCTTGTACCATGATGATCATTATGGCTTTATGTTTAAAAGTGGAAATGGGTATTAGGAACATTTGAATTGGTGTTTAAAATGAATGTAGTTTTAACACTATTTCACTAGAGAGTGAATTAGTCTTCTCCTTTGGGTTGTACATTCGGCCATACTTGGCCATGAATGTTGTCGATATATTGAATCGGCAACTGTATTATGTGTATGTTATCACTTCATGTTCAAAAAAAAATTATCTTGTCCTATTTTGGCTCTTACCCTTTGGGGTTACGTAGCGGAATGTTACATCTAGTATCAGAGTCCATGTTCACACACTGGGAGCTTTGGCATACTTGATCCCTCTATGTTATGATGTGTTTGGCGTGTGTGGCGTGAGCTTGTTATATTATTTTTCATATTCTTGTTATGCTCTCATGCCTTAGTATGGTGTATAGATCATCCTTGTGATGATCTATTTTGATGTGTCCTTTGTTACCTAAAGGATGCCTC
>VDFB02247999.1:0-11948 GCA_007258455.2 Sequoia sempervirens | reverse complement strand
AATCAAGACTCTCCAATCAGGTTATAGTCACAAAGGGCGCAACCGAGAAGCAATATGGTGACTCCCCCAGCAAGTCCAAATGTAGAAAGGTAGAAACTTCCAAAATTCACAAGAAAGAGTCAAAGGATCCTATGAGACATTGCAAGACATGCGAAACAATCTAGGTAGCAAATGGCCAAGATGACAGAACCTATTGGCTGAGGGCATTTCTAGCAACTCTCAGAGGCATAGCCATAGACTAGTATATAAAATTGGACATAGCACACAAACCTACATGGGATGCATTGATAAGAGCATTCCAAGAGGAATTCAAACTCTTGAGAGATGATAACGAAATTGTAGAAAAGATCTACAACACCAAACAAGGAAAGCATGAAAACGTACAAGCTTACAATTGTATGCTCAAAGAACCATTGGTGAACTTGGAAAACAAGGTGGCAAATGGATTGAAGAAGATGTGGTTTATCAAAGGGTTAATCCCTTCACTAAGGAAAAAAATGAAATTCGTACGCCCTCCCCCTATGCCGACACTTACAATTGAGGGATGGACATAGAAAATGAAGATAAAATGTCCTCATGCAGTAAAAGAAAAAAAGAGGAAGATGGAAGTTCGAATGACAATAGCGACAACAAATCAAGAACCGTACACACACTGCAAAGGGACACGCTTCGAATGAGGAAAGAATTGAAGGTGGAGAAAGAAACCAATAAAGAAACTCACGAACTATGGTCTACTGAGTGCCAAATTGAGGGACACACAAAAGGTAATTTCCTAAAAAGATGTTTTGTGAGATTTTCCAAGTTATGTGTCATTCAATAAAGGAGTCCCCATACAATTTGAAGACCAGGAGTACACAAGTACTCTTTATGCAGGGAGAGAAGTCCACTCCATCAAAGCCACTAAAAGCATCTCTAGGCGATTATCTGTTGGCGTTTAAATTCGCACCTCTGGAATGTGAATTTGAAACGGACAACTATGCAAAGTAAAACTACTCTTCAAATTAGGAGGGGAAGCTCCCTCTTGCTGATGGTGTGAAAGAAAGTAAATTAAAACTAATTCGCCTATCTTTTTGTTTCAGCTAGACCACAAGGTTTATAAAACACAAACGCCACAGCTGAGATTTTATGATTAAGAATTCCAACTATGACTAACTTAAGCTAAAGATGTTTCTAATATCTCAAGTAATACGCGGAGCAAGAGAATTAGAAATGAACAAGGTTGATTATCTGACAAAGTGCTTCAATAAACTCTTTCCCAACATACGCCTACTTACTTTCAATGTAAGCTGAAATTAAGTTCATAAAAAACTTCCTTTAATAAAAGCCGATGGGGCGTGCCACCAAAGGGCAAAGGAAACCAGCGGGTTTGCCATTTACAAAACTTCGGAACAAAGATTACACTAAGAAGCACATGCATAGGAATTCCAGCTGAGGCACAATCTTGTTCTTTACAAAGAGCGGTAATTTAGCAGCTACTTGTTGGCTAAAAGAGACTCAACTGTTGCTATTACCAAAGCACAGGCTGAATACAACAAATAGAGGCACTTAGGCGCAACATTTTTGGTATCACTAGCATGGTTAAAGAAACTTCAATGAGCAAAGGCTCTTACATTTGCCGAAGGTAGAGACCTAAAGTCTGCTTTTTACAATCTGGGGCTTCTTTCGACCAAAAGCGAGCTTTATTCCCTACTAAAATCTAGAAAAGAAGATAGCATCTAACACCTAAAGCGGAAAGAGGTAGGAGTACCAACTTCATTTACAATTTATCTTCTTTCTCTTCTCAAAAGTGGATAGGTTACGATTTCAGAATAGAAGCATGGAAGAAAGCTTCTAGATGAAAGTTGTTTTAAATCTCAATGACATTTGCTAGAAAGCTGGAAATTGTGTCCCGATTCGGTGCATCTATACCATCAATAGCAAAGTTGCGCTTTTCTAAGATATCCTCCCCATCTGCAATTGATCTCAGGAAATTCAACCTCATTGGCCGCCTTTTCAAACTTTGCTGACATCATCGAAATATGACTCATTCTCCCACCAATTGAATTGCTGCCATCATAGCCTCGAACAACATTTTGAAACTGATTTTGCACTTCATTGAGTCCGACATAGGAAACATCTTCAAGATTGTATCGAGAAGGAATCTCAGTGACAAACTCTTTGATGAAAAGAAGAGCTTCGATCACCTTTTGTCTGTAGGCGATAAACTCTTCGGATATCCTCTCGTAGGTTTTAACCTTGAAGACATGACACTCTCTCCAAGCAAGGATCTGCCTCTTGTGTTCTTTTGAAACCACTGAACCATAGGCTGTATCCAAATCAGCAATGATGATTTCATGCCTTGGTTTCACCTCTGCCATTGATTGTTCAAACCTTTGAATACCTTGACGCAGCTCATTGAAATATTCCGAGCCAATTTTTTTCCGTTTTTTTTTAAATTCAAATTACAATCAGTGCACCCGTTAAGGTTAGAAGATAAACCAAAACGTACTGAAGCAACTCTAACCAGTATGTACACCAGGATCCCGATGTGGGCAAGGTGTGAGCATTGGTCAGAGGATCTGAAACAAAATTGCTTATGCAGGAAGCAACTCTAACCAAGAATGGCGCCGATGATGGCGAGCATATGGTCAGAGGATCTTCTACTCTAATTGCTGAAAGGGAACTCAACACCAAGTATGTGCTACCCAATCCAGAACAGAGTGAGGGGCGACCATATGGCGGAGTGATTACAAAAATCAATGCTTGAAAAGAAATGCTGAAAGCTGGAAATACTCAACACCCAGAATGTGCTTGCTAACCCAGAATGGGAAAGTAGCTACCATAGGGCGGAGCTATAACTATTACAAACGATTACTGAAGGTAAGAATGACTATTACAAATCGGAACAAAGCAATATTAAAGAATAACTGGTCAGTACTACTGCCAGCTTACAATAGATAAATATTGCCTGCAATGTCAAGATATCATATGCCTTCAAATGATGTATTCAACAATGAATTTGCTACAAATCCTTTAAGTAAATCTCAGCACCAAAGCCAAATAAGAAGATGCAGATTTCTGATGACTAATACAACAGATCTGCACTTTTCAATGTTTAACCAGTAGCATGAAAATTCACCAAATGATTCATAACTCACTCCTCTCTTACCCAAATGACCTCAATTCAAATGCAAGACTCAATTAATATGATGGCGCCTAGGATGGATGCAAGAAACTAGCTTAAGATGCCTTAATTTATTTATGCACGAAATCCAATGTGAAGCAGACTTGTACGGCCCAACAAGAGGGGCGATTCTCTCTTAAAAATCACAGCCTTAACAAAAAAATCTATAACTTGGAGAATAGGTTCGCCCTTTACAAACAATTGGATTGAGACAATACCCAGAAGCAGTATTTTTGTATTTTTTGAGGTATGAATAAAAACATGAATCTGCTGTCTAAAACAATGCAATATGCTGAAACCACTAATATGCCAAATCAGATCTAAGAATGCAATAAGCTGAAAACAATGCACGAACTAAATGCAACTCACAAATAGACTGAATCACCACTAGTTGTTGTCTTGCAAACAAGAAGAGATGCCCGAGCTAGGAGGCCTTCATTCCTCAAAGCGAACCCAGAGCCAAATCGGCAGCATAACAATACTATAGACCAAAGATGAGAAATGATGCTCAAAGTCTTCCTTTTATAACTTTCTGTTGACTTCATGAAACCCTAAAATCCACTTCAATGTCAAAACCCTAATCCTTTCTTCAAGATGGCGTCCTTTTCCTTTCAAGCTTAATATTGATATTTTAATTAAATTCAACATCTTGATAAATGCGCCCATATGTAGCTTGCTTTGACTTTGGAAATTAATAAAATAATCTTAATGAAGGCGCCACCCTCAAAAGACCACTTTTCAAAACAACATTAAGTCACTAGACTAGGCCAAGGGGTCAACGTTAAAATATAATATTTAAAACGTGACTTTTTAATTAAATGACTCAACTTATCTCTCTGAATGTGCCCTGAAGCCAATACTGAGCAAGTCAACTGACCAAACTGAAGCAGGAAGTCAACCAAGCTGAACCCAACCGAAAAGCTGCCAAAAATAGAATTTACTAAAAATAGTAAATTCCAGAAAATGCTCTGAATGCCGAAATGAACATACCACTGCGAAGCTCTCTGAAAACCCAGAAAGAATCCGCCATCAAAACCACCAACTCTGAGCAAAGACATCCTCAAAAATAGGAAACCCTAATTTTACCTTCCGACTAGCCTTCGGGTTTCCAGAAAAAGGCCAACGGTCACTGTAAAGATCAGGTTTGAGAAGGGGACATTACACTCATGAGCGTTGTCTCTCAACTAAAACATCTATGTTAAGATCTCCTTTCCTCTGACAATGAAACTCTCGATCCACTCTTGAGTTTCCTTCCCACAAATGACCAGTTGTCTCAACTGATGATGATCAGCTAGTGTCTCTAAAACCTGGGGCAACAACTGAGTAGCTTGTGAAGTACCCTGGACAAGGTTTGAAATGAAGAGCCTGAGTTGTTGTATTTCAGCCTTGAGGGCTGCTTTGTCTTGTCCATCCTTGAGCACTCTTTCTTGAAGGCTTTCAGACACAACTCTGAACAAACTGACATCCGCATGTCTGGTATTTTTACCAAGATTAGCCTTGACCATCACGAAGTCGTCCATATCAACTTCATCTCTGTTCTTATCCTTTGGGGGTAATGCAGTCTCCATGACTATCTCACCATCAGGATTCCTATCAAAGTGAACTTGCTTCTTTGCTTTCTTCTTAGGAGGTTCCTGATAGATGTTATCAAGGTCATCAAAGTTCACTTGATATGAAGGTCTTCTTCTCACCCTTCCCAAGGAACTCTCAAGCCAAGACACGGTAGCATCTTTACTAAATTCTTTGGGAGGTACAATTGCAATTTCATCATCTTCTTCAATATCGAGGTCAATGTGAATCAGTGAAGACTCTATCAATGGTATGGAGTCATGTGTTAAAGGCGGCTCCTCTGCTTCTTTCTGAGGTACAAGCTCGTCAGGAGGAGCTTCTGCTTCAGCTGTTAGCTACTCTTGTATGACTATGCCTGAGAAGTCTAACCTTCTTCTTACATTCTTATTTGATCTGCTACCTTTCACGCCTTCTTGAGACTGACTTATGCCTTTCCCTTTTGACTATGCTCTGGAAGAAGAGGGAAGTGTCTTTGGCGGCTATGCTACTGAAATGGAGTTTTTCCTTTTAAGGATTAGGAAAACCTTGTTGTGCTTATTAGCCCAATTGACTTGAGGAAGGGGTTGATCTTCAATTTGCTTATGAGCATACATCCGGAGAAGCACATCCTCATCATCATCTGATAACCCTTCAAAGTCTTCTGATAAGTAGTCTTTCATCTAGTGAAGAGTGAGCATGTTGTAACTATGCCTCCGCACCTCAAACTCATCTATGCAATTGGCCCAAAAATCTTCAAGAGCGGATATATGAGCATAGTTTCTCTCAAGTCGGAAATTGTTGATGTGATTTTTGTGACCTCACCAACCAGGTAGAACAAAGTTTCCAAATGGATCCCCTATTCTCTCTTGAACAAAGTATTCGACGTGCTAAGATTGCGAGTGAGATCACGCCTTCAACTCCAAGGTTCTTTAAATGCGAATAGGCTCAGTTTGGTTGATGTGTGTATGTTGTGTACTCACGAGGGGACTTACGTAGTTGTTCACGAGGCGTGTAGTGACAACCAATGTGTGCTTTTGAAGGGGATTTATGTGCGAATGATTTAGCTTTATGATGCAAGTTTCCTAAAACTAACCAAGATTATGCAGAATTGAATGGTTGCAGAGATTTCTAAAATTTAACTTCTAATCTAAATGCAAATGGATATTACGCTCAACCTAAATGAATTTCGACAAACATTGTTTAGCCTCCTGTTGGATAGCGTCAACAAGGTAAGTGCAATCTTCAAAGGGTGAAAATGATGTTCAAATCATGATTCAATAGAGCAACTACCATCACAACGATGCATAACCACCTATGAACCTTGATTGAAGTTAAGTACTAAAAGTCCAGTTGACCACACAAGACGGACTTACCATCAGCAAGAACGTTAGTGGTATGGATAAGAGAAATTCACTTATATTAAGCATAAACATCCATATCTAACTACAAGCATGAAATTAAGTTCCTAATTGAAGTCAAAGGGAATAAGAAACCTCACGAACTATTCCAAACAAAGTTGAAATTCATCATCAATGAAAAGCTTTATTGAGAATAATCTTATGTGACAATCTCTTACAAAATTCTCTAAGGGAGAATTCCCCTTCTTCTTCAACAATGCAAATGAAAAACTACTCTAACTTAAGCTTCTACTCTCTATTCTGCTTCAACAATTGCTCTCTATTCTCTGATTCTATGACTACTAGTGTACAAATGAGGGGGACTCCCCCTTATATAGCTGGCCTGTTTGAATCGACGGTCCAGATCAAATTACAATGGAGGGCTCAGATTGAGCCACCTCAGCCCTAGACGAGTTTGCCCTAAAAACCGCCAGAAGGTGGAGGAGTGGCGTCATAAATGCTCCTAAAAATAGCAGATTCCTCCTTTGACCGGTATGAGCAATTAATGCCCACTATCCTTCTAGAAGATTCTCGTCCATGACCCGGATTCCTTTGCTCTTCTCTCTAACCGCGTACGCTATGAATCTTGCCAACACTGCGTCGACCTCTTCTTCTGAAATTGATGGAGTGAGATTCAACTGATATTCCAAGATGGACACCATCTGCTCATGCTTCTCGCACGATTTTCCCCAAGTCTCGATGGAATCCTGTGTGCTCTGAATGATCGTTGAAAACGTGGAGATGTTTTCAAAATCTAGCTGGGAAAATGTCCTCATTTCTGAAAAGAATGGTTGCAATCTTGCCCTTAATCCTTCTGCATCTATCTCCTCATGTGCGAGCCTTTTTGCAAATACCGACTCCAAAGTGTTGAGAATACTCTCACGAATATTCCTCATGGCCTTTCTGATCTTGGAAGACTCTATTGCTGCAGTATCAAAGAAACCCTTCCCTGTGAATGCTGCTGAATGCCATCCACGGAAGTCATATCTGTCACCAGCCTGAATTACCCCTTCGTTCACCAGAGTTTGCGTGGGAACACGCATCAAAACAGCCAGGCTTGGGATAGTATTGTCTTGGAAGATGTGGGTATCTCCCCAAGCCTGCTCAACATCATCTAATCGTGAAAGGATACCGGAAGCATTCTGGAATGCTGAGGCGAGATCTGCCATGAACTTTTCTGCCTCAATGCGGACACCATTCACCCACTTATCTCCTTCTCGCACAGCCCTCTTCACTTCTTCCAAGCCGCCGATCGGCTCACGTGGCACCTCTGGTGGAAGCTCTGCTGCTGGATTACTTTGAGCAACAGGATGTGCGAGATTTTGCACGTATTCAACCAACGCTCTGTGCTCTTTCTTCAACCTTTTATACTTTCCTTCTTTCTTTACCAGCCTATCTTTTAATGCCTGAAACGAGGTTTCAGCCTCTTCCACCACCTGCGCTCCTGAAGGGCGTCCCAACTCAACAGTGGTGATTGTGTATTTCTCTGGCATCGCATCACTCAAGTCATGATCCTCTCTTGGGGCAGCGATGTGAAGGCTCCGGGAACCTGCCTCGTTAGTTTCTATCCTTGTATATTTTCTCGCCCTCTTGCGCTTTGGCGACTTGCTTGTCCTATTCAAGAGTGCTTCCATCTCAATTGCTAGGCTGGCGTCATCATCTTGGTCCCTTCGAATTGCCTGTGTAAGCCAATTTCGTTGAATATCATAAACAATCAGAGGCTGCTCCTCAGTGGCTTCCACTTCTCGAACTTCTTCCCGAGGGGTGTTTGGTGGAGGCTCGATTATCTCGACCTCTTGATCACTTCCTTCATGTGCCCCAGCATCTTCCTCTCCGAAGGAATAATCGAAGTGGGTGTCCATGTCCGTGTCTTCCCCTTCATCCCGCTTACTAGCAGCTTCGGGATCATTCACACTCTGAGTATCCACCTCCCTTGGCATCGGCTGGTTAATTTCTCCATCCTCTAGCTCTTCATTCCCTTTTGCTCTCTGACTAGCAAATAATGACACTTCGCGCACACTGGAAGCATGAGACACCAATTGTGTTGAGGACGTATCTTCCGATCCCTGAGGTTCCGGCTGAACGGGCTCTGGCTGAACGGGCTCCCTTCTTTTTGGTTCCGGACCTCGTGTGAGCTGCTTCTTCCTTTTTGTTACCACTGGTGGCCTTCCATCACCCATGAGGTCATATGTGAGAGCGACTGACCTCCTCCTCAATCTATTAACACGCTCGTCCACCCAAGCTCTCGTAAACGTCATGACTGGGATAAATAGAGTGTCTAGATCCACAATCTCCGGCTCAGCCCAATCTACAGGTGGTATTGGCGTGTTCTTCACTGCTTCAAAATTTGGATGGGTGATTCTAGTATCTTCCTCCAGTTGATCCGGCACCTTAATCACCTCGCACTCCCTGATCAGCTTTAGAGGTAGTCTTGAGAATGTCCTTCTTCTGATTTCGTCCTCGCCTGCAGCATTTGCCCAAAAGTCCTCCATGTGAGCCTTGTGCTTAAATTCTTCTCCTTGTACTGTTCCAATTATCCCCTTGGGATCAAAATTCTTCCTGCTGGTATAAAGAGTCAGCTTGTAAAACTTTAGCTCATTCTCAGCCTCCTTGGCTGCTTGCAAAGTCGGGCACTCCTCGAGTGAATTTCCCAACACAATGGGAAAATGAAGACCTCCCTTCTTCTTACGCCTTATAATCTTGTCGTAGGCCACCAACTGCCTAGACAACTCAAGTAGGATCATCCTGTTAGTGGGGTACCTTGGTAGTTTATACACATAGGAATCGTACCCTGGCAGTCTCAAGTAGGTAAATTTTGGGAATTGGATGAACCAACACCCGTATTCTTCGATCAACGCCTGTGCCTCCTCGGAGACCCTCTGCTGTAGCCTCTGCTGAAGTGTTCTCGTGATGTACATGGTAAAGGCGTCATTCACTCTTTGGAAGTCACCAGTGTGAGTGAGATGTAATTGTCTGCACGACTGGTGGATCTTAAACTGATTGTAGCCGCAGCCAATTGGCTCTTGGTACGCCAATCCCCTGTACTTGGTCATTCGAGCCAACATATAGATGACATATGAGCTCATATAAAATGTCTTCGTTCTTCTGAGGTCCCGGAACTGCTCATCGATGTTATCACTGATCATCTTCGCCCAGTTCACTTGCTCGTTCCCCTCGAGTACTACACTGATGTACAAGAACATCCATGGCTCGAAAATGAAAGACTGTGGGCTACCATTGACCCTGCTGAGCAACATAATAATGTCGCAATATTCCTGCTTCAGCTCCTCTGATATTATTTGCTTCGGTAGCCTAGCAGCCGGTGGCTTTGGTTTGCGCATCCATGTGGTGTTTATTCTCTTCATGCACTTTTCGAAGGTTGTGGCGTACATCTTATCCGCCTTGGCCTTGGACTTATACATCATGTTGTCCGTGGCAAGGATTCCAAACGCCTCGCCAATCGCATCTGGAGCGAGATTAGCCATGATCAAACCACCAGGAGAGGTGATAGTTCGATCCTCAGAATTATAGAAGTTGGCGCACTCCATTATCAGCTCAGGACAACGGACCGCCGGTTGGAAGCCTGCCGCATTGTACAACCCACTCTTCACAATATTCTGTGATGCCTCTGTTGGAAGGTTGCCACCTTGCCCGTACATTCGGCGTATGAACGTCTCGAGGTTGAAGGACCCGAGATTGGTATCCGTCAAATTGCCGTACTTTGAGGTGATCTTTGACTCAGGGACGAAGGATTTCTTCAGACCTTTGATGATCGCCTGCCTGGAGGCGTTAGCTTCGTTGTTTGCAGCCTTAGTTCCGGCCTTGCTAGTGCCAGCAGCGTCAGCCATCCGCAAAACAAAAGCGAATATTACTCCATCAACTTTTAAAAACGACAATCACGTGAGGCGGCTGGCGGCTGCAAAATAAATACACGTTAGTAGCGTTAGCATCCAACTTTGACTTCTCAAGATTAAAACTTCAACCTCCAGCAACTCGCAGCCAGAATAAATAACCTAACTTCTCACGAGAATTTTACTCTATTAACTTCAACTTCGAAAAAGCGTGCTAAGTATCAGCAAATTTTAAAATCAGCAATTTCGAATTAAAATCAGCAAGCCATCGAATTATAAACTACCAAATCAGAAATCAATTCTTCGACAGTTATACATCAGCAACTTCGAAGAAAATAAATTCGAGAGTTCTTTAAACGTGCAAGTTTAAAATCAGCAAGCTTCGATAAATTAAAATCAGCTTTTCGAAGTTATAAAACAGCAACTTCGAAAAGCAATCAAAAGCTAACACTTCGAAATTATAAAACAGCAACTTCAAAGTCATTACAAATTAAACCCAATTCGATTCTAACCCTCAGCAATCTCAAACAACTTCGAAAAATTAAAGCTCAATCAACTTGGCATTCAAACCATCTCAGCATTTTAAACTCTCAGCATAAATAAAGCATTTCAGCATTTCAACTTTAACTTCAAAAACAATTTCGACTTTCAGCAAAATAAAAAGCTTCAGCAACTTCGAAGACATACCTCGATAACGTGAAGGAATTAAAAAAGCTAAACCCTCTAACTTCGAAGCACTTCGCGATTTGCAATCTCGAATCTCAGCAACTCCAACAATCGAACTTTCAGCAACTTCAATCTCAAACTTCGAACTTTCAGCAACTTCAATCTCAAACTTCGAACTTTCAGCAACTTCTCGAATTAAATCTCACAACTCAGTTTGCCAGCACAAATCTCAACTTCGAATCTTGTGAGACGATAATGAAAACCTTCGAAGTTTTATAGCAAAAGGCTGGCGCTAATTTTAGCAGATGCCTTTTATTCCTTTCATCATGACTGACGCGTCTGCTAAATTTAAAAGGGAATATTCTCGTCGTCTGGCAGTTATTATGACAATTTGCTATTCGGGGAGATTCTTTCCTCGATTTAAATTTAAAATTCCCTCCTGACTGCCAGTTACCTCCAGTGATTTCGAGAAAATCATTTTTACATCGATTTGAAGTTATCTCGACTGCATTTTAAAATGGCACTTTTAATTAATTAAAATTTTAATTTAATCGCCATTTTAATTTATTTCTTTCAACGCATTTAAAAAATCGACATCGATTGTCAAAATTGGCTAGGCAAAATTTTATTTTCCGTCCATAATCGACTTCCGAAACAAATTCCCCTCGTTAAATCGTCCGAAATATTAAAATTGCATGGGTCAAAATCGAAGGGGGAATTTAATATTAGACTCAGGAAAATAATTAAATTAATTAATTAAATTAATTTCTCCATCTTGCCTAGAGAAATTTTAATTCCCTCTGATTGCCTTTCGATTTAATTGTGCTGAGAAAATTTCAAGTGCCATTGAAGTCAAAATTTAAAATTTTAATTGCCACTCGATTATTTTCTTTTACTTCAAACGCCTTTTTAATTTTATTTATTTCAAACGTCTTTTATTTTATTTTGCCTTTTGAAAATAAACGCCCCTTTTAATTTATTCCAAAACGCCTTTTAATTTTTTTAATATTCAATCTTAGGCGTATATTAAAGTTGGCACTTTCACCTTTTAATGCCTTAGACGTTTTTGTGTCTTTTCCTCTCTGGGCGCATATTAGATGGTGAGCTTTGGGCGCCTATGATATCTTGTGCTTTCAATTTCGTGATTCAGGAAAAAATTTCAATCCCTCTCCAGAGTTAAGGCGCAAATGATAGGTTGGGGTTCGAGTTTTGATACTTAGGCGAATTTCTAAATCTTCACAAGCTCAGGGGCGTACTTTCAAGGTTTCATTTTTCACGCCTTAGGCAAAATTTTCAAGTTCCAACATCCCTGGGCGCATTTGA
>VDFB02247997.1:0-10427 GCA_007258455.2 Sequoia sempervirens | reverse complement strand
TGTGCAATATTAATGGTCGATTTGGCATCCAATCTTAACACAAGTTGTAATTCTCTTGCACATTGTTCTGGGGGGCTACAATCAACACTAATCATTCTTGGGGGCCTCTTTGAATCAAGGGGGGCAATTTAGGTGTTTTTTTTCATTTTTTGAGTTTGTTGATTCATGTGATCATGTCTCTCACACTAAATCCCTTCCATTTGAGTATTCTTTATAATTCTTCTAATAAATGGAAAATCAAATATGGATATTGTGGGATGAAAAGGCATACAATAGAAGATTGTCTTCAACATCAAAGTACAAAAATGAAGCAACTTATTCTTGATCATGGTATTGCCTTACCTAATCATCTAATTCTAGCACATGCAAAAACACCAGCCAGTCTCACTAAGACATCTTGTGAGACACCATCATTTGGGGATGAAAAATTTAGTCACATGGCTTGCATTGAGATCTCATCTCCCATATCACTTGTTGCTACATCTGAGCCAATGTTTACTTATCCATGAGTTCTAGTGATTCTTTGCATTAGGAAATGTAATGTCCCTTCTTGCACCTAATCGTTCGGAGATTCCATTACTCATTCCAGGGTTCCCTATAGGCTAAGTGGAGTTGGTTAGGGGGAATCAAACCAATTTGGGTTCTCAGGATGGTTTTCGGGTGCTTTTTGGCAAGACTTTACTTTAGTAGTAGCCAATTTCAATACTTACTATTTATTGTAAGTCTTAGTGTATCTCAGTTTTGTGCCAATTTGATGTTTGGGAGTACTTACTATTTTTAGTAGTTGCTATTTATAGTAAGTGTATTTTTGGCAACTAGTCCAAGCCTATGTTACTCCAACAACATATATTTATAGATTGGGCGTTGGTGAGTCTAAGGTTGATTAAAATAATGTTTGTATTTTTCTGTCACTTAAGTTATTTTTATAAAGTCACTTTATAACAAGTGAGGGTCTTGGGGTCATCAAAAAGTACCTTGTCATGCCTAGTTGATTAAAGTTGTTTTTAAAAAGGCCAAATCACTAGTAGAATTTGAAAATAAAATGACTCACATGACTAAAACTTATAGTCATGGACTAACACTAGTAGAATAATTTTGCAAATAAATGATCAATTTGGTCATTGAGGTAGCATCAATTTGGTCATCGGAAAAATCACAAACCAAATTACTAAATAAATGACTAATATCGACAAATAAAATGACTAAATAAATGACTAAAAATCAGGCAAATAAAAATGACCAACAAATACCATTATTAAAATATTGGCCATAATTTTCATTTTAATAAACATACTCTAAAACCTTTGTCAAGACCTTATTTTCAATCATAGCCCACCATAATTAATAATAAAATATTACAAATAAAATTACTAATAAATATTTTTTGTGGAATAAATATTTTGTTTTGTGGTGTCATCATATGAACACCAAAGTTTCTTCTAAATTGAATGCCCAACTCCTCAAAGGGCCCAACTATGTAGTGTGGAAGATAAATATGCATACAATTCTCAAATATATACTAAGCTACTTATAAGTTTACATACTCTACATTTACTAGAGGAAAATAATGATATTACAAATAGTTTACAAGTATGATTATATAAATTAGTTAAATTATAATAGAAGAGATAAAGATGGAGATAAAAATAAATAAAGAGATAGAGACAAAGAAATATAGAGGTAGAGAGATAAAGAGGAATAGAGATATAGATGGAGAGAAAGATTGAAAGAGAAAGGAATAGAAAAAAGAGAAATAATACAAGAGAGATAGAAATATAAGAGATAGAAAGGGAGAGAGAGATATAGAGAAAACAAAAAACTAACTTTTTATTACTTGTTTCATGCCAAAAATCCAAGAATGGTATGTGTCCTTAGGGAGTTATTCTCAAGGTAGCATGACATTTGATATAGACAGAAAAACTTATAGAGAGAGAAAGATATAAAAGAGAGAGGGAGATAGAGATAAGATATAGAGAGAGAAAGACATAAAATGGAGAGGGAGATATAGATAAGATATAGAGAGGTGGATAGAGAAAAAATAAACTAAACTCCTGTAATAAATTTACTATTACAAATATATAATTTTGTCTAATGAAATTTTTTATTTAAAATATATATTTATTGAGTGAATGCTAATTGAGACCTTTGTTACATAAACAAAATCATTTAAAAATGACCTACCAATTGACCTCATGTACTACATATATGTCTGAAAAAATACACCACAATTTTCTCTAATTGACCTTTCATACCTCTTCGGCATACCTATTGCACACTAAGGTGCAATTTCTAGTAATAATTATATATATATATATATTTAACATGTAAAAATGTGCTCATTATTAAAATATTGGCCATAATTTTCATTTTAATAAACATACTCTAAAACCTTTGTCAAGACCTTATTTTCAATTGTAGCTTGCCAAAATGGAGAAGTGAGTCAAAACCTTATTTTTAGGCATAGCTCGCTAAAATGGAGAAGTGAAGGATGAAACCTTATTTTCAAGGTAGCCCGCCAAAATGGAGAAGTGAAAGAACCCGATTTTGGATTGCAACCTCTACCCATTTTTCCTCATCAGACACGATTTGTGCAAAATCTTGTGGTAAGTCACTTTCCATGGTTTCAGTTAATTTTACTTTTCAAATCTGTACGTGGTTAGACCATATGATCCATTCTTTTTTATCTTTCATTCTACACTTCAAGCTTGGTTATCCTGCAGATGGAGCATGCTCATCATGCTTTTCAAGTTTCTGTAATGAATCTGGTCTTCATCTGCTTCTACTTGTCCATATGCTTCTTTTATTTGTCCTTACATTTTTATTCAATCTTTATGATAGATTTGCATTCTATTGGAATGATACATTAATATCTTCCCTTCACTATGGAAATTCTTTCCTTAACCTTTTAACTTGTTTTGTGGCTCTCTTGCATTTGTAGCTACTTGGCACCATTTAGAAGATACATTTTATCAATTGCTCATATCAAAACATAAAATGTCAACAGTAAACTGTGCAAACTCCTACTGTATGTTGGTAAACGGGTATCATCATACTTCATTTTAACTGAGGGAATTCATCTTTCAGGTCAAGCTTTATACATAACCAATTAAAATCTTTTGTATAGTTTGAACTTTGACCTATTTTTGTTTATGTGGTCCATTAGATTGACAGGGTCCTCTGTACCTCAGTGGTTAGAATTTCATCATCATCACTTGCTTGATTTGACTTGTTGTCATCAGGAAACAAGTGATTTGTTGATGCAGTGCAAAGGAAGAAAATCAATCACTTGAAAACATGTTCCTCAACTATGGACTAAATCCATTTAGTTTCTTCAAATTCACAAGAGAATTCACCATGTAAATGATCACTACAAGAGCACAAATATGAGTTTCCACTTTTCCTGACCCAAACAAGTTTAATCATCATCTTCAGACTCATTAGAGACTCCATCTCACTTAAAACACTCAACACCAGGACCTGAGTGTATTACCCAAATGGCTTTTCACTCAAACCTGTCTTCAAAGCTAGTAGTCCTCCAAACATAAAGTGTTAGAGATATCCTTTGACACAAATCTCCATTCAAGACTGTGATTGATTTTAGGATACCCCCTTAAGGGGTTTTAAAACATATCAAAATATCATCATAGGTTGTTTTAGGAAACATGGCTCAAACCTGACTGTTACCGTTCCAAATTAGGTTTGATTAGGCTTAAACTGCACAAGGGTTTATTGATTCTCTTATCTCCAGTCTCAAACTCATTAAATCAACACTTCAAACAGTCTTCATTGGGTTTACTCATGCTCACAAATCTATCAGAAGTCTATTTTCATAAATATTTTAACAAACCCTAGGCTTTAGGCTATTTGACTGTCCCAAAACTTTATTTTCTCAGACAGTACACAGATTTTCAGTCCTAACCTCTTCCTTTTCACATATTAGCCTATACCTTATGGTCTGAGACCTCAAAAAAATGAAATTACATGCCATGTGGAATCTCTTCACCAAGAATTAGAACATTTCAATGGAAAAGTTGGGAGAAACACAAATTTTTATGTCACTGTTTACCCTAAATCAGGGTTTCCACTATTTTCAAAAAATTCCCAATATCTTATTCAAATTTGAACCAAATTGCATAAAAAAAATTTGGAGGGAAGGATATTGAGCATAATTTTACCTAAAAACAATTTGAAGTGACCTTCTGCCCGTACTGGGCCATACAAAGACCTGAAACAACTATTTTTTAGTAATTTCTGAGAAAAGACAGAATTTATTTATGATTCTCCATCACAATACAGTTCCTCCAACTCATTAAATCTTCAATACAATATCCCCCTATCTTGGAAATGAGTTACACTGCCTTTTTAAAGGCTTTACAACTTTCTCCAATGAATGAAACTAACCCAAACTACCCTATGACCTTTGGTATTCCTTCCTTGTGCATTTTTTACACTTTTTGCATCTTTGTATGACAACTTTCATATTTTTACAAAATTTGATATAATAGACTCAAATGACCATCCTAATGACCTCAACAAATGAAAAATGACTCAAATTACCTTACAACAATGTTGAATCATCAAAATTTAATCAACCTTCAAGATTTGCTCCATGGAAACATGACATTGTCAAGGTGCTCCTGCACCATTTGTTCTCTAGATATAGTTAATTTTTGTCCATGTTAAGGATTTCCTATATATCCTCAATGATGTAAAGCATATTATGTGCATGTTGATGTATCCTCAACATTTATAATATCTAACCAACATCTAATTTTTAGGATCTAACGAAATGCCAAATTGATGCATGATGAGTTTGGTTTTTAAGTTGAAGGAACATAAAGGTATATTAATTTAGGCAGTATTTGGAATTTGGCCAATGACGTGCTTGTAGATGTTGTACTGGTATTTTAATTACTAATTAGTACTTTCCACAACTAAAGTTGCTGGATTTGGGACTTTGCATCCAAATTTGATGGTTGCTATCTATCTAGCCAATTAATGTTTCTCTCATCTCTTATCTTACTAAATGTGTAAGATTTTTTCTCATTTATTCTACCTTAAAGGATTTTCCTTCAATCGTGGTGAAAATGGGATTGCTTTTCTCTTCCCTTGATTTTGAAGCTTGTAAGATGTTTTTGTTATCAATGACAAGTGGAGTGTTTTGAAGTCCAAGTGACCTTTCTTGGTTTTGTTGTTGCAACTTCGTGACTTGAAATCTTTCCAAAACGTCTTTCATTCCAATGAAATGAACATGGTTTTGATACAAATTTGAGCTATTCTTTTTGCATGGTACTCATACATTTATAACATGTAGACAATAATGGAAGCCACATTTAAATTGAGTGAAGGAAGTTGATTTTCCTATGGAATTTGTATCATCCTCTTCATAGTTTTCCCAACAACTTGACAGGACTATGTTTTTTGCTTACAATTCCTCCCTTTTGCTTTTTGTTGAACTGTTGCAGCAATAGATATAGGAATAGAAAGAAATCATACAAATCTAAATTGGATCAAGGAACTCAACTCTTGGTAGATGAAGTTGAAAATTTGTGAGATGGTAACTAACTAGTTGAGAGAAGTAGAACAATACCTGATGTTAGGTTTAAAAAGGAAATATTTAAAAGCTTAAAAAGATAAAATGCAAAATAATATAATATATTTACATTTCCTTTAATTTTGAAGCATCTACTGTGTAGCCACTGGAACAGTGTTAGGTCTTGTTTGCAGACAAATCACACTTATATTGCTATGAGCATTATGTGTCCTTATATTTGAGATACTTCTCAAAAAAATTGTGTCCACCGATATTGTAACCATGCCCTCAGGTGGATAGATTTAATGTATGTATTTCACATTGCTTTTCTTTCATGTATAAATATGAAACTCGTTGTAACTCTTTTTAATGTTCAATCTCATTAGTGATCTTTATTATGACCACATAATAAAGTTTCCAGAGTTTCACATATAAATAGAGCATAATACATATGTGGAAACTAGATGCTTTTTCTTTGTATTTCTCAACATTGCATGTTTCAATTTTTGCAGGAGAAGTCCAACATAATTTGTGATTCCTTATACCAAGTATGTTAAGAGTTTCAACCATCCATTGTCTACTGGAATGCGTTTCAAAATGAAATTTGAAACTGAAGATGCAATTGAGAAAAGGTACCTATAGACTCTTGTCCAATTCTATGTCATTATAATCATTTTTCTGTAAATAATTCATAATGCTTGCATTCTTTTGTTGCACATTAAATCAACTTAAAAGTTTCTTGTTCATAGGTATGTTAATCACAGACTTACTATTCTATTTTTGGAGTTGGTACATGCAAATAGGAACAGACATTGAAGACTTTAAATGCTCTTGGCTTGTAGCACAAGCTTTTGAATGGGAAAATGAGAGCCAAATTCAAAGACTATATGTATGCAGATAAGTCCATTTTCATTTGTGACTATCTGTATAATTTTTCACTAGCTGCTTGTTGAATAATAGTGATTATGTTCTTTTTTACGCTAATTATGGAAAATTAGATCCATCTTATGTTGTAGAAGTTAAGGATTTATATAGAGAACTTGGAATCAAGGTCTATTTATTCTTTTCTTTTCCGTTATGAGATGTTCAAAGTGATATTTTCTTTTTGAAGTTTCCACTATCAAATTGCATAGTTCACAAGAGAACTTACTTTTATCTATAAAAATGATATTAAGGGACATGTAGATTGAGTTGTCTATACAAATTTCAGAATTTGAACTCTTAAAATTAGCTTCCACTTTCTGAGGGGCATGCAAATCACTTTTGAAGTTGAGTGTAAAAAACAAAGTAGCATGTAAATAAAAAGGATGAACAATAATAAAGTGAAAAGTGGCTCTTCTATCAACCATGTAGAGTACAATGAAAGGAGTGTAGGGATGGTAGGGGTTTAACGTTTACAGTGTAGTGGAACCTGAGTCACTAGGTTCACTAAAATATTTGAATAAATTCACAAGTCTCGAGATCTTCAGGGCACAATAGTTAAGTTTGATATACTAATTAACAGAAAAAGTCTATTTGGCACATATTATGGTCTATACCAATTCATGTATAGGACAATTGATGAATCAACATTTGCATGTATTCTATTTGACCCTCTAATTCCCTTACCATTGCTGACAACTACCAATGATAAAATCCAAAGTCTTATATGCTTGAGATCTCTTTAGTTATCCACAATATCCACATGCTATGAGCTCTGATACAAAGATTGTGCATAGTTCTTCTTAGTTTATTCAATTTGGTGCTAGTATTTTTATCCTATGATTCAGGCTTCAAACCAACCCCTCTTATTAGTATTTATCTTCCAGAACTATCTAGAAGAGGGTAATCAAAATCAATAATTCGGAATATCCAAAGTTGGAAGATTTCTTTCCTCGGAACCTAAGCTTTGTCTTCGATAAACCAGAGTCAGGATAGAGCCAAGAACTAGTGTAAGGGAAGTTGAATGAAAACTGAGAGGAACTAAAATCCTTCCGTAATAAAGTTCCCTTCCACTATAACTCTTCCGTCAGTATCCTTGTTAATTTTTTCTAGCATCTCCTCATTTTTCATTTCTTGATAGAGAGCTTCTGAAAGATGTGCAAGATGTTCTTCAATCTCAACAATCAATGTTGAGATAAAATGGAAGCATTGCTCTTGCAAATAAGGTGATAAATCATTTATCCTTGAAGGAGATTTATGTGCATGAAGAAAACTTGGGAGGTCTTCCAAAATATTCTTGGACCCCTCATCTATGGTATCTTTTATTTGACTAACCCCAGTTCCAAAATAAGCATTAAGGCGACCAAACTAGTCTCTTACCATTTGTCATAATAAATCTAAAACTCAACCCAGGTAAATTGGCACTTTTTAGGTCCCCTCTCTTGACAAGCGAACCCTCACTAATAGTTAATTTGTGCAAATGGGTTTCAACATCTTTGTAACTTTCCATAGATGTAACTATGGCTTCAAGGCATTTACCAACCTTAACTCTCTCACACAAATCTGCAAATCCATCAACTATTATTTGTTTCATCCTACTAAGAAATAGGGTTTCAAAAATTTCATCCCACAGACTCTTTGAGTGCTTCAAAATAATCTCATTACCATTACTGCCATGGAAACTCGCAATTTGAACGTAGTGACCGTCATCCTCATTTTTAGCCACTCAAGCCCTTCAAATGCATCTTAGATCACCAATGTTTCTCTAATCAATGTATCATTCTTTGTAAGTTCCTTGCCACTTTTCAAAAAGATCAAGCAAATACTTTCCCCCAAGCCTATCTGCAGAGAGAATATCATCTGCACATGTCTTAAGCCATGCTAAGCAAGACTCTGATATAAATTCACTCAAAAAAATCATCATGGTAGCTTTTAGCTTCTCTCTGTGAGATTTCCACAACTACACCTTATTGTCTAGGTTTGGAATCCCACCAAACAACTATGATCCAGGTGGCACTTCCAACACAGTCTTATAAAAAAAAATGCAAATCGTTTAGAACCTCCAAGAAGAGTTCCCCATCCTGACATAGCATTACCTGCATGACTCTTACCACATTACAAAAAATGAAACTGACTGCCCCCACCTTATTGGTCTATCAGTGGAGCTATGAGGGGAGTTCCCTCGATGTAGTAATGTTAGACCGATAGTGTTAATTATAATTCTACTTGGTTCTTTCATATGCAAATTCTTCACTCATAATACCAATGATTTTATTTGTGAGATAATATTTAGCCTATTCTCTAGCAACCTGAATAGAACTATTGACTTGTCAATTGAAATTGTAATTATAGAAAATAGGATCATCTTGGGTTACAACTTCTATTGCTACAATAAAAATTAAAGCTATTAAGGAACTTAGAGATTTGGAAATATTCAAGAGGATACCTGTAGAGATGAGAGTGTATTATGCAGGAGCACCTTGCTATGTATGCAAATTTTGGTCTTAGGATAGGATGCAAGGTTTTTGAGTCTTTGGTCATGCAAATAAGATCATAGTAGACCACTTATAATGTAAATTGAGTCTATTGGGTTCATTTTGTAAAAGTTGCATAGACTGGTAAAAGTGTCAAATGTTGCAAAATTGAAAAATTGCAAAAATTGGAATAATAAGAATATGAAGGGTCAAGAGTCATGTAGAAGTTTTTGAGTCAGTTGTAGGCAGCTGAAACAAGTTGTAAAAGGCTTAAATATCCTCAATGCATCGTTGTAAGGGGGTGGTGGAAAAAGAATTTGAAATTTGAAATAAAGAAACCCTTATTTTCTTTATTTTCCATGCCTTCATCCCTGTTCTGATGCTTTGTACGGAAGATATGGCCTTGATCATGGCCTGAGACTGATTGGATGTGTTAGTGGTTTGAGTCTTCTTTATTTTGCAACAAGTTTCATTCATTTTTATTGAGTAATGTAAGAGATATTGTGGTTTTTGTGAAAGATGCCTGAAACCCTGCATTGGGGTAAACAGTGGACAAATTTAATTGTGTTTCTATGATTTTAGCTAATGGAAATTGTTGAGAATAATTGAAATGGTTCTTCAATGGGTATACTTACATTTCCTAAGTTTGCAGGTTGTGGAGTTATGGTTTTCTATTGAAATCATGATGCCCTAGTTTTGTATTCCTAGGTGCAGCAGACTGGTAAAGACAAATTTGATGGTTTCACTATGCTTTGCTAGTGAATCAAAGGCTCATTACAGGTAGTAAACATTTGGGAAGGGTTTTAGATGTGATTTGGTCCCTCTTCAACGTGGGGTTTGTTGAAAGTAAAAGAAATTGAGTGTTTATAATCACCTTACTGTCATGGCGGATTGTGACTGTCACAGTGAAGGTAGAGGTAGAGTGTATTTTTGAGTGTTTGTAATCACCTTACTGTCATGGTAGATTTGCATTAACATTTTCTTTTGAATAGATAGATTATCTAGATTCATTAGGAAGTCTTCTAAAATGTTGATTTACTGTAGAACAATGAAAAGCAACCATTTTTGTTCTTCATATATGATGCAATTTTTTGGTATAAATGTAAAATTCTAGGATAATGTGTTTATTTAAATTGGCCATATTTGATGCATGGTTATATATTTTTACAACTCTTACTATGCAATTTAATTTTGAAACTATACCTTCATCAAAACATACATGTTAGTTATGTAAATTTTTTGTTTTGATATGAATGATTTCTTAAGCTACCAAAGGAGCATCTTTATTAGTAGTTGCCTTGACCTGGCCTTAAGCTATTTTTGGGAATATGGGTAATAACACTTTGCTTTGAATGGCTTCTTTCAAATGACTCCTTTAAATTTTGACATAGTTCTGTTATTTTTATCTATAAATTTCTTCCTTCCAGCTGGCTAGCTATTTGTCATTCTTTTTTATTCTTATGTTCAGCTATAGCAAGATTTAATGATGATAAAAAAGG
>VDFB02247995.1:0-89385 GCA_007258455.2 Sequoia sempervirens | reverse complement strand
TCAATACGTTTTTAAAATATTGCGTATTGACAAATTATTATTATTATTATTTTTTTTTGTGGAAAATAAGCCATTTGATTAGCGGATAAAAATGCTTGGCACCTATCAAACTGTATAGACACTATGTAGGTCTTTGATCTTGCTGGGATGTATACTGTCGAGTTGTCTTCATTGTTGCCAGCTTTGAGGATCTCTTGAGCCTTAGACTGTTAACAAATAGCTCTATTACTGAGGGATCTCTTTTATCAAAGTTACTTGCAAGTTGCACTTAACCTCGTACCTTGGTGTATGCCACACCTAATTTTAACAAAAGAATCTCTTCCATCTGAGCTACTATGACTTTCACCTGGCCTCATCCATTGAGGATTGCTGCACTTGGTCAGTTTGTGTTATATTTTACTCAATTTTAATAATTTATTATGTTTTCCGGGATTTGAATCCAGGTTGTTTATTAAAGGCTTTATACTTTTATCGGTCGGGTTCCTCCTATTCGAAGAAACCTGGAAAATATTTATTGAACCTAGATTCTATTATTAAAGCCCTCTATTTTTTATCAGCTGGGCTCATCCCATTGGAAATTTGGAAAATAGTTAGGTTTGGGAAAATTCTCTAGGATTTCAGAATAGTTTGCCAAACTTATTGTTTCAACAAATATATTTTTAAGCAGTGGAACCAAACGTTCGAGGGATAACATAGGCTTTGGTATTTATGTTAATAAAATTTTGGTTCCACAATGCTACCATGGACAGCATGGATAATTTTAAGGACGGATATAGAATGGTTGGCGAATTGGCTCATGGAAAATAATATTTATTATTGATGAACTTACAAGGTTTAGTATACTATTAATACAAGCATGTTACTACAAAATTTATGATTATACAGAAACCATGTGTGAACAGTACAATTCTTAATTCTTTTTTGAAATTTACTGTATAATAATTTTAAAGTTTCATATTTTTGTTATGGTTTGGTAAAAGGAAAACATACACTGATTTGTATTTGAGAAAATCTTGTTTAAAAGTTCCATGTCCATAAAAAGGGTCAACTAATCAAGTGTTATTATTTGGTAGATATATTTTGAGAGCTGCTATGGACCAATTTGGCTAAAAAAAATGTTAGTTTCAATTCAATATCTTTATCCTTGTTTTAAGTGTTTAATTTATTTCAGTTTCTATTTTTTTATGCCATACATTGTCTAATTTATTTGTTGAAAACGTTGTGAAGATTAATACAATTGACCTAAAAGAGCCTCATAAAAATTGTGTCTTTAATTTATTTTTTAAAATTTTGAAATATTATCTTTTTTTTTGAATTTTCAAACATATAACTTCTTCTTTTTTTTCTTATTTATTTGCAGTGCATTATACCGGAACTTTACTGGATGGTACTAAGTTTGATTCTTCTAGAGACAAGGGCTTGCCCTCACCTCTCTCAAAGCAGCTAAGCAGTATGTAAACTGTCTTGCTGGGGTGAGGAGCGCTATTCTATAAAATGTGTGCATTTAGGCTTAATTTGTTAGAAAGTTGGCACTATACAAAATCTTGTACACTTCTTTATAATAATTGGCAACTTTTACTAAAAAATAGAAATATATAGATAGGAAAACATCTTTTGCAAGATGGAATTTTATTTTGAATAGCTGCACTTTACACAGGACCCACTTTTGAAAAGATATTGTATTGATTTGTGACTGTTGGCTTTTTCACGCCCACTTAAGATTCCACGAAGTATAATGGAGGCATGAAAGATAATCTCTAAATCACTTTATAGTCCGACAGGACCATTCTTCCGTGATCAAACATCTCCTACATATTAGGGAAATGTTTGTGAACTAGATACTGAAGGAAAAACAAAAGTAAGCAAGCATTCACAATTCATATCATTCTAAAATACATTAGACATCATCATGTCCTCAAATTGCTGTATAACAGCTTTATTTAATAGTGGGTAAGTTTGCAAAACTATATATAGTTTCAGAATATCTCAATACTAGAGAATTCTGAGCCATTCATAGAATACAATTGCTTCCTTTATTATGTACTTCTTCTGGCAACCAAATGCTGAAGCCACTACTCCAAAAAGTACATACGACCCAGCTCATCAAGTCTAAATATCAGCCTATGTAACTATCAATAAAAGGAAACTGTGCCAGATTATTTTCCCTCATTTATTCTCTCCTCAGCATCAAGATCACTTTATCGACTCCATATTTCTCTGCCACATCCTCCTTTGGAGGAGTGAACAGATGAGTCGGAAGGCTTTGCAAAAAACCTTGATGTTATAACTTAATCTCCAGAAATTGACTTCTCCAACCAAGCTGGTAATTGAAACATCTCAAGGCTAATGCTATTTCATACATATTTCGACAGCCATGGATTGTGCCTGGATCCTCCATAGAAATTTTGATAGCCACATCGTTTTCTTTGTTCATAGCAAGTCAATAATGTCTCTTAATTCCAGTGTTATATTCATCTGTTATGTTTTGAGCAGTCAAAAACTGAGCAGGTCTTGATCTATTGGCAGCTTCCTCACCCTTACCTTCTAATCCTCTGGCCAACCTTTCTACTATATTCAGGATCAGCTTTGCTGGGAGTGGTTTTGGCAATTCCTTGATGCTCAGATCCTTAATTAAAATTCTTATCACACCATTACCAGTAAACTCTGTGCTTATCTCATTTTTACATTCCATGGTCTTATGGGGAAAGGTGGTGTAGCTCTCAATTCTGGCAAATAGCAAAGCAATGAAATTTGGAGTACTTGCTAGGTTATAAATGACCAAATTTTATTCCCTGCTCTACTCTACAGGTCAATTTGCTGTAAAAATAGAAGCGCAAGAAGCAGGAGAGACTCTAGCACTAACTAAAGCTCAAGAGATGGAAAAAGAATAGGTTTCTCTTCCAGTTTTTGTTCCATGAGACAGAGATAACAAGAGATAAAGAACATGTTATTTAGCGATTTCAGTCCTTGAATAGCCCAGGGAGCACAAAACCCACTCCTATGGTAGCTTATGTTATCTGCTGTCAAATAGAGATTTAAAATTGCTAGAGGGACCAATTAAAGGCTAAAAAACGGAGGCTGTGAGGTCAACTCGCAAGGACCTCTTGCTTGAGTATCTTAAATGCTTAGGTCTGGCACCAAAAATATTTGGCATGTTGTCCATTGGGCATCTATGGGATTCCTATGTGTTGAAACTTTGGTGTACTATTCACTTGCAGAGAGCTCATATTAAGATTTTCAGTGGAAGAAGTTGATGAACTTGTTCTAAGTTCATTTTTGTTTGCAGAATCATAAACAGCTATGAAGTTAGTTGCGGTGAACTGTGGTATGATGTGATGAGTTTCAGATGTTGCAGTGTAACATGGAGGTTTGTCTAAGTCTAGTGCTGCTATGTTCCCAACCACGAGTCATTTGGAGGAGAACTCACAACCGCATAATTGTATGAGTATGTTATTGGAGTGTCTATCATAGTGAAGGTGCACTTGTGGCATTATTGAAGTATATGTTGATGACTAGGAACATGGTGATGTACAAGGGGATACTCTGGGGTACTGCAAGTAGATATAACCAATTAGGAGTTTGTCTATGCTACGGCAAGCTATAGGTAGCGTTTGGTTGTAGTTTAGGAATACGTGTGTGGTTTAGGTAAGGTTGGTCAACAACCTTCGATCAGTGTGAGCAATAGTGGCTTATTACATGTGGTGATTATCCATATGGAGAAGTCATGTTTTATGTAATGTGTGGCATGTTTATCCTGGTATGATTGTGTGATTTTCTCTATTCTACATGAATAGTTAGAGTCTTAGAGAGTTAGACAGTTGGAATTTGATGTGAATGGTTCTGTGGCTATATCTATTTGCTTGTATAGATGGAACAAAGTTGGATGATGGCTTGATGTGTTGTATCCTGAAGGTGTGAAGTTTTGGTTGGAGGTTGTATCCTGTTAATCTATAGATTGAGACTATGCAACAGAGACCTGTTGTAACTTTTTTGAATAATACAATTGTGAATGACTTTTTGCTGGCGATTTTTTTCCTGTAAAAGTTGCTACATAAATTCGTGTCTCATTTGTATTTGTGACTTGTGTATTCTTTGATGTGATTCCTTCAATGTTGCTTAATTTAGTTGTATAACAAACATAACAATATTTTGATCACATAATCTTAAGGTGTTGCAGTATCCCAGGCTCTATCAGTCAGTTGTATCAAGGATTGAATTCCCAATACAATGGAAACATAATGCTAATGTATGTTTCGAGATGATTCTTCTTTACTCACCACACAGAACTTAAAACTCCTCACTTAAGGGATGGCAATGATTTTCAAAGACAAGTGGCAATGTTTTTGTAAGGTTTTCAACTCTTTGCCCATAAGGGTATAGGCTCAGGCCCTATCTTTCATTGCTATTGTAGGGAGAGGCTTTCCTTGTAACTTGCCTACTTGGTTGATGTAAACTTCTTGTTCATCTTCATAATAGAAGATGCACTACATTTCGAAAAAAATAAATTTCTTTTTTACTTATCACTTGAGATTGAGAATTTATAAGAATTGCAGTTATTCATGCCATATAGATAAAACAAACTTGCAAACCATGGGGAATTCTAATTTGAATTGTTGACAATAAAGTTCAGACCAACAGTGTGGATTATTATGTCAAAAAGTTAACCCTAGGGTGATAAAATTAGAAGGAAACTAAAAATAGTGTGGTAGATTAACATACAAATAAAAGAAAGAAAATATTCATATACGAATCATAAGATATAAATATTCATAAGAGAGAATCATTTGTCTTTATTCATATCATATCTCTGTTACATTCATCATCTATTCATACCGCAAGCATAGATAGACATAACATATGTGGGATATTACTTTATGTTTGACACATCCTCTCTTTTACTCCTCTCCTATCTCTGTCTCTCTCATTTGCAGTATATTATTGTACTAATATAGGTTATCTGTGTGCAGGGGCATGTCCCTAAACTTGTCTTTATACATCTTCCACCATTGAGAGGTACCACACATTATTTGTTATCACTGCAATGCACTGTCTAGAACCTGTGATACCCTCTAATCTGTCCTGTTTTGTGGAGGATTGATCCTATAACACCTAGCTTTTGGCACCCTTTTGGGTTTTCACCATCAGCCTCTATTTGGCTGCATGTACAGATTTTCATCCTAATGGGAATATATTCAGCCACCCTCTTGGGTTTTCAATTGAATCCATTAAGTCCTAATATTGGTTTTGTGACTTGCCAACAAGAATCAACAATAGTGTCCACCTCTATAGCTCTAAAATTTCTATTTAGACAGGTAAAGCAGAACAGGATAATCAAGAATAGTTCTTTGCTGGTTTTGATGAAAACAGCTCCTTCAGAACTTGCAATTCTAGAGCTTTCACACCATTTCCACCTCTAAGTTGAAGCTCACCTCCACAGAACCAAAATGAGAGGGGAAAAAGAACAATCAAGCTTTATAAAATGGTTTGAATGGGCAATATACCGATAGATGATTGAGCTTTTCACCATTGCGATTAGTTGGGAATCAGGATAAATCACCCTTTGCAGGAGATCCTTCAAGTATGAAAGGGAAGGGTGTGTGACATCAACTCCATAAAATCAATCCTTCAACAAATTTTGGTCCTAGTGCCCCTTACAATCATATTCTCTATGATTTTCAACATTTCATTGCTAAGGGGGGGTGCTATATATTGTCTCCTTAGACCTCAAATACTTGGACACATCCATTCCCTGTTTCACTATTGAATCCTTGTCTTATCCCCTGACATGTAAATATGAGCCAAATCAACCTTGTTGAATTTGTCTAATATCCCAAAGCATCATGAATGAGGGACTTTAGTTTCTGACCATTGCATTTTTTCTTAAGGTCTGAATAAATAGGTTTGAATTCCTTTTATTTATTGATGAGGACTGCCAATATTCTATAGCTAAGTTACGGGTTAAGCCCTACAGGCCCTAGGTCGTTAGTTGGGTCAGTTCAAAATTAGTCGGTCCAGCCAAATTAGCTGAGGGTTGAAAATCCCTCTGTGGAGTTCGGCCCAGGGTTCAGACCCCTGACTGTGGGTCCGGACAGGGTTCGAAATTTTTGAACCTGGTTTGAACCCAGGCAGAATTTCACACCCAGGCACACTTTTTCACGCGATTTTGCATTTTTTTAATATTTTTTTGACTCTTTTTTGGTGATGCAGATCACTAAAGAACCAAGGATGCTTCTGTATTGAACACCCTAGGTAGAAAAAGATGAGTTCCAGCTCATGAATTTGGAATGAGTTCAACTGACAACTAATCTTTAATGGATTCATCCATGTAGTATCTTTAGTTGCTTTGCCCTTCCACTTGACTAGATATTCTAGTTACTTTTGGTAATCTTTATCTTTTGTCCTCTAATGACTTTGGAGTTGATAATTGAGGCCATCTTATGTTTTTCACATATGAACCAACATCAACTTCATTTGGTTGACTCTCATAGAAAGGGAACAAGTTTACTACATTAGTCATTAAAGATAGTAACTCATCTCATATGCATTTAATGAAAATTGTTTCAACATCTTATATAATCTAATCTTCTTCCATTTTAGTTAATTGTAGGTCCTTCTCGAAATCTCTCCTTCCTCCATGAGAAGTAGAACCAAGTCACCCACCTAAAATTTTACTTCCCTTATCTTCAAATCAGCATATTGCTTGAATTTGGTGGTACTTTACTTGAGTTGTTCATATACTTCTTTAATGTATCCTACAAACTCTTCTGCACTACACATGTTCACATCAACCATGTCTCACAACTCAGTCACTCCCCTTGGAATATGCCCAAACACAATTTGGAAGGGTCTCATTTCAATGCTCTTATTAATTGAATTATTTTAGGTAAATTTAGCTTGCATAGGACTAAATCCCAGTTGCTTGGTTTGTCTTCTACAAGACATGTCAATAGGTTTCCAATGCTTCTATTCATAACTTATGTTTGACTATCAATTTGTGGATGGTAGGTTGAGCTGAATTATAACTTAATGTTTTCTTTCTTCCAAAAAGTCCTTAAAAAATGTCCAACAAATTTTGTCTCTATCTAAACTGTTAAACACTATGCTTCTTGATAACAAATGCAAGTGAACTACTAATATAAAGTGGTGGTGTATTTTTGCTATGTTATTTGACTATTAATATGGTGGTGTATTCTAAACTTAATTACTGCTGCAAATATGTATATATTTCTGATTTTTATATGTTTTTGTATTACCAAACCCAAAACGAACCCAAACCCCAAAAAAAAATTCCCGAACTGGCGAACCGGGTTCTCGAACCCGAACCCGAACCCAAAACCAGACATTGGCTTAGTTCTATAGAAATAAATTACGTTAATATAAAGTGTGAAGATTATAAAGTATACACCTCTGAACTGAGAAAACAAGAAGACAGGAGTACAAGATTGCCAACTAAAGATTACCATTATTATTTAATTGATTTCCTTTTTGTTTTAGTTGTTGAATCCAAGGTGGCTTGTTTGCTAGCAGTTATGTTCTCTGAAGCCTCATTGGATCTGATCTCTGCATTTTTCTTTTTTCCTTAAGCTTTTTGGGTAATGTCAGGAGAAGCAGAAGTATCCTCAGCTACCACTAGAACATCTTCTAAAGCAGGAGCTAAATTTTTATTTTCAGCATTGGATGTCTCTTTTTCTGGTATGCCAGGCTCATCTTGGACCACCATCTCGTAAGGAACCACGTCTTCAGAAACCTTCTCCACAAAAACACCTAAATATTCCATAGGAGCCACCTCCAAGGACAAAATAGAAAAGGGGTTGGAAAAGGAGGGGTCTGTGATAGTTTTCTCTTGATTTTCTTTCTATTTGCTTGCCAATCTATTTATTTTCTTGAAATCTTCTTTTTCTGCCCACTGTGGATTGGGACATCTTGGGACAATATCTTTGGAAACAACTATGGTGATGGCAAAGTTTACATTTAAAGGGAATAAAGTCATAGTCAATTATTTGATTGTGATCAAACTCTTTTAGCTTTAGATTAACAAATTTAGGGAGTCTAAGAAGATCCACTTCTACACAAATATGGGGTACAAAGAAATTCTTTTCTTTGGGTGGAGCACAAGCTTTATATATTCCAATTGCATTGCGTATTAACTTAAAAAAACTTCTTATTTTCATAACCATAGAGAAGGAATGGTAGCGTACCCAAACTGGCACTTGAGAGGACGTCTCTTCAGTAGGATCAAAACTACACATTTAGTAATCAAGGTACAGACCATTGGAGCCTATATAAACCAAGGGCCACTTTGAAAAACCATGTCTTTCTCTTCTTTGACTGAGAAGTCCACCATGAAGAAATCCCTCCCATAGAGGGATATGTTTATGTCTCCTTTGATTCTTCCATTCTTTATCTACCTAGGTAGCCGGAGTTTTATATGAAGGCTAAGCCCTTGTAAATTTGCCCACTACAGCCAACTCATGATATTTGATAAGCAAGTCTGTAGCTTCTCCCATGGGGATGGGAACAAAAGGAGAATCTCCCCATTTTTTAATCATGCTAGAAGACTTATCACCAATCCTAGGAACTCAGTGATTTGCAATTGCTTTGGGGGAAGGGGATGAGAGCTCAACACCAAGCTGGTTGCAGCATCATGATATGAGCAGCGAGCCATTTGAAAGGTGGCACCAGCAGGAATACCATGAAGAAAACAACAAACAAATGCCCACCAACAAAATCTTAACCAAAAGGAAAGTACCATGAATGCATCTAGTTTAAATGGAAATAGAAAAATTATTCAAGCTTACCATGAAAGCAAGACAATGGAGTGTAGATAAGCACTGGGAAGTTTTAGTAGGCCAAGCAGCCACCTAGCAATTGCAAAACCCTAAACCCTGGTTAGCATTCCTTTACCATTTGGGCTGTCCCAACACACAAATCCAATGAGGACTGCCAATATTGTAATGCCATAATTCATCCTTTTTGAATAGCTATACTCTCCACTATGATGTTGGTTGAATGTTTAGTGTGTAATGCACGTGCTAGGACTGGTTGCCCATCTTGATTGAAAATTCCTCCTTCACTGGCCAAGCCTGGATTTCCTTGGGCAGCCTAATGGAAATATAATTTGATGAGATCATTAGCAGACAACTTTTATCTAATCAAGGGCTTCTGAGGCATTCAATCTTACCCCATTAGCAATAATATTTCACGAGAATTATCTTCTTAAAAAATTTAAGTGTTGGATTTTTCGTTTTTTAAAAATCTTGGAAAAAATAACTAATTGAAACAAAAAAAAGAAAAATCCCACAAAAAATAGGTTCTAGCAGAATGTGATTTTTTTAATGATTTACATGGCTCCATATGGATTCTTTTTAACATCCTAGCTTTGGGTGTCTCTATGTATTGGATTGTGTTGAAGGGATCAATGTTATCTGTAGATTTCCATATGCATGCGTTTGAGCATCCTGGCTTTGGTTCCATTGTATGTTTCTATATATTGCAATATGTTGATGCCAGATTGGGTCGATTTTCTTTGTATATATCCCATGCCATCTAGTTCTTGTTAGTCACATCAAGGAGTTGTCCGTTATAGTTTAAATTTATACTAGTTTTCAATTTATGTAACACAAATTATTTTGTTGAAATGCCATCTTTAGTCCCACTGCCACTAATGTTTACATAGATTCATTCCTTCTAAATTTTATCTGCATTTGATAAATGATTATATGATCAAATTTTCTTTACCTGAATTATTTCAGGTCAAGTTATCAAAGGATGGGATCAAGGCATTGTTACAATGAAGAAGGAAGAAAATGCACTCTTTACAATACCTCCAGAATTAGCATATGGCTCTGCTGGCAGACCTCCTTCTATTCCTCCCAATGCCACCCTCCAGCTTGATGTGGAACTCATCTCTTGGACTAGTGTAGTTGATATATGCAAGGATGGTGGAATTCTCAAGAAAATAATCTCTCAAGGAGAAAAAGATGAGAAACCCAAATATGCAGATGAAGTGACTGGTAATTGATCTGAACCCAAAAGCCTTTTTTTTAATGGTTTGAATATCAAATAAAAAATTTGGTCTTTATCTTCTTCTCTATTGTACAGTTTATTTGAGTTACGTATATTTTCGTGAGATGAGTGATGAATTATTATGTGCCTGGCAGAAGCAGTGGTTTCTCCTTTGTAAATGAAGTTGGGGAATGTACCCTGTATTTTTTCATTAATTGTTCTGAGAGTTCAGTTGTATGTTAGGTTATTATGGTTTGAATTACTACTACATCATGCGATTGCAGTGGGTGTTAGTTCTCAGAAACAAAGTGAATTAATTTTTGGAAGAAAATAAATGAGATTACTTTTAATGGCAAGTCGTGTGAAAAGAATGACCATTTCAACTAATTGTGCTTCATTTATTGATCCAGTGAAGTATGAAGCTAAACTTGAGGATGGAACAATTGTGGCAAAAACAAGAGAGGAAGGCGTGGAGTTCTATGTCAGTGATGGTAATACTAATGACTACTATTAATTTGCAAAATAACTGTCCACACTTGGTGTTATAGAATTCTCCTCTTTACAACTGCTAATGCTATTTGATTCTAGTTTTTATATCATTATATTTATGTGCTGCAGGAAACTTTTGCCCTGCCATTGCAAAGGCAGTGAAAACAATGAACACTGGAGAAAAGGTCATTCTCACCATAAAACCTCTGTGTAAGTGTTCCTTTCTATTTTCCCCCAGTGTGTTTTTGTGAATTAGCACCATGCCTTCAACTGTGCTTTATACATGCTCTTTGTATCTTAATTGTTGTACATATGTTCATCTGGCTGACCATGAGTGTATCATGAAACATTGCATCTATAACGTTCAGCCAAATTTTGTTTCAACCAGTGATGCAGCTCATCAGAACCTGATTTCTGGTGTCTCATTTGTGTTCATTATTGTGTCTTAACTTTAAGAGATGATGCAAAACTATTTGATTCATGTCTGGGAGCTCTGGTTACTCTGAATAGCCTGTCAAATGAATTCTTCAGGCCTTTCTCTTGTTTGGACTAAGTTTTGTCTTTCTTTTTGGTTGAAACTTGATACGTATTAACTATTATCTAAAAATGCTTTCATTGGATGGGTAAAAATAGAGTATTTCAAACAGTTCAGGGTATGCCGTTTTGCTTTTCATAAGCTGAACTGGTTTATTATCTATTTGGACTGTTTGGATAACAATTGTAATAATTGGAGATTTCTGGAGGCCCCTATCTAAGACCTTTGTTCATGAGTTATAACTTATTGTATCTGTTCGTTGTTCTGAGGGCAAAAGCTATTTGAATATGAGTTCTGGATTCCTGTAGTTTGTGTGAGATGCAGCAAATGGTAAGGTCCTTTGGATAGGAGCACCCCCCCCACTTTTTTTTTCCTGTTTACGAAATAATCCAACTACAGAACATATGGTATGAAAGGAAATTCACTTTGCTCTTTTCTCATTTGTTGCTGCTATTTTCATCTGTAACATTGGATTTAGATATTGTTTGTTGCCTCAGACCGAAGAGCTATTCTGCATTATAAATATGTTGGTTGTATAACTAGTATGTTAATGGTTTGTAATCTGATGTGGATTTGCACAGATGCTTTTGGTGAGCAGGGTAGGGATCCTGCAGGGGGTTTTGTTGCAGTTCCACCAAATGCAAATCTTATTGTCACTTTGGAACTAATTTCATTTAATTCTGTGAAAGAAATTACAGAAAATAGGAAGGTTATCAAGAAAATCTTGAAAAAAGGTGAAGGGTATGATAAACCAAGTGATGCGACAGTTGTTCAGAGTAAGTGCACATTCCAAGGATTGTCAAATCGAATATAAAGAAATTGTCAAATACATTCAATTTCTTGCTAGTATGTATTGCTCAGGGATGTCTAAAAAAAGACTTATGTCCAACTTCCAGACAGTCTTTTTGTATAATCTTCCTCAATGATATAGGGTTTACAGTTATTTTGATGGAGATAATGAGAATTTGCATTATGGTGACCTAGTCATACTGCATATTGTGGTCAGGGAATGCTTGAAGCAACCAGATTGTATAGACTTAAGCGTTCAGTCATGTATCTTTATTTGTTTTGGCAACAAATTGAAGGCACTTTTTTAAATTTAGAATTGTGATGTCTGACAGTCAGGTATACGGCTAAACTACAAGATGGCACAGTTTTTGAACAGAAGGGATCCAAAGGCGAGGATCCTTTCCAATTTATAATAGGGGAAGGTGAGTTTCAAGCTCATGAGACTAAGTAGCTAGAATGTTGGCGTTGCAGCAATAAGAATGTGTAAGAATACTAAGATGAGAAGCATTAATTTGCTTTGTAAAAACTGGTAAGTAAAATGTTGGAAGTGTGATTTCACATTGCTAAAATGGTTTTTTTTGGTTATTTGCAGAACAAGTTATTTCTGGTCTGGATAAAGCTGTAGCAACAATGAAGAAGGGGGAGGTAGCTTTAATTACAATATATCCTGAATATGGATTTGGAGATGTTGACATCCAAAGGGATTTGGCTGTGGTTCCACCAAATTCAACACTCATCTATGAGGTTGAAATGGTGTCATTTACAAAGGTAAGAGAGGAAATACATACTGTTACTACAGAGTTTATAAGCAAACACAGTGTGACATTTATGGAATTAGATTTTGCATTACGCTCAAAGGTATTTTGTTCCTCTTCTAGATATATCATGGCTAAGTAAATATTTATTCAAAGTGCATTGCTTAAGAACTGGAGTGGCCCTAATTTATTCGAAGTCTTTTGCTAGCTAATCTGTCATTGCTAATCTAAAACAGTAAGATCTAATGTTCTAGTGATGTAATGACAGGAAAAGAAAGCCTGGGAAATGAATACACTGGAGAAACTTGAGGCTGCTAAACAGAAGAAAGAGGACGGCAATAATCTGTTCAAGATTGGAAAGTACCAGCGAGCAGCAAAGAAATATGACAAGGTATAATTGGCACCTAGAGGATCTCTAAGATATATGCAACACTTTGGTGACAATGCACACATAAGTGTTGTTTTTGAGTTCCATAGGTTTTCTTTGGTGACAAAGCTCACACAAGTGTTGTTTTTGTGTTCTAGAGTTTTTCTATCGTCATGCATTTCTTGAACTTTGGTAGTAGTCAAGGTTCATACTTATCTCTATACAGTTATTATGGTTTTAAAAAAGTCTTTTGTCTTCTGAACCAGGCTGCAAATTATGTGGAGCATGAGGACGAGTTCAATGCTGAGGAGAAAAAACAATCGAAGGCTCTTAAAGTATCTTGTTACCTGAATAATGCAGCGTGCTGCCTTAAATTGAAGGACTTTAAGGGAGCAATTAAGCTATGTTCAAAGGTAAATAAATAAGCCAAGCAAAAATTTACAGTGTTGGAGCTCATTATTTTGATGCATGTTGTTGTGAGAGTTCATCCTCTTTTGGTATCTAGTTAAATTTTTCTGTTCTAATTAGTTTGATTACCAGGCTGACTGAGGATTGTTGCAGTAAATTTACCTACTTGCTGGATTGGTATCACGAGTAGTCTTTTTGTTTTTGTAGATCCAACCATGAGTAGGTTTGAGTGGAGCAATTATATTGGTTCCAATTTATCGGTTTTTCAGTGGAGCATTATAGTCTGTAATCTTATAGGTTATCAAAGGGTAATTGCAAAAAGTTATATGGTATCCTGCAATGTACAGGTTCTGCAGCTTGAATCACAAAACATTAAAGCCTTGTATAGAAGAGCTCAAGCATACATGGAGACGGAAGATCTGGATTTAGCTGAATTAGATATCAAGAAAGCACAGGAGATAGATCCACAAAATAGGTACACTATAGAGATCTACAACTTTTCAAAAATAATGAGCTTTACTAAAGTATGGATTTCATGAATGCAGTATATCTTTTCCTTGTCTATGTACAGAGAAGTGCGACTGGAGTATAAGACACTAAAGAAAAAGCAGATTGAACACAATAAGAAAGATGCCAAGTTCTATGGAAATATTTTTTCAAGACTAAACAAATTGGAGGCTTCTGAAGCAAAGGTATCGATCTGAGTGAACGGTCCATTGTGAGAGCTTTATGAAAACAATATAATTCAGCAATGCATGCCTATGCATAGTTGAGATTTTTTTTTTGTTTGTTTAAAACAAAAGGCCTTATTTCTCTTATCATGTCTTCTATTTTTAGTGAAACAAAAACTGGTGTTGATATCCTATTCTTGGACGCACTTTGGCTTTAATAACTTTGATGAGATATTTTGAAGATTTTTATCTTTCATGTTTCTATATTGACCTATTGGTAAGAGGATTTCAGGCTGCATTTTTAAGATCTGAACGTTTGTCATCCTCAAATATGCCCTATGTTTTTTATAACACAGTGCTCCTGCATACCCTGTAGGATTATAGGCCACCTTATCGTGGTGGGGTATTTGAACTTGGGATACTCTCAAATGTTGCCCGTTGACATAAACCACCATCCCTTTATTTCGTTGATTTGTCTGTTTTGGATTCCTATAACATTAATGAAAATTCACAGAAAATTCACACACTAGTTTGGAAATTTACTAAACACTGTACATTTCTCAGTCTAGTCTCTTCAAATGTTGAAATTCAAGGAGAAGTTAGTTTTGGAATGACATTATTTTTCTGATTGGTTTTTACAGAAGGGAGAGGGTGAGCCAATGGACGTGGAGAAAACAGGCAATGATCAAAACACAAAGCCAGAGGAAATGGCTCTAGATTCCAGATAATTTAACCCAACTGTAATAGAGTTTTCTTTATAAGGTGACAAATGTGAAAGTTATCCTTAGAGTTGAGTCTGACAACGTGGCCTTAGAAATGGTTGAGGCTTATGCAGTTTTTTTTAGATGGAGTCACCTGTCATTATAGGTAAATCTCATCTGTTCGTGATACCCTGGTACTCTTAGGATTTGCTGATTTTGGCACCCTGAAGGATAACATAGTATGTTTTTTTCGTTTCAACTTTCAAAGTGGATCAGTATCATATTGCCAAAATCTTACAACAAAATGGTTTGAGACAATCTGACTAATAGTCATAAAAAAATATTCTGGAAATATGTAGGCCGTGTTCAATCAAATTTATTCTATAAATTGTCAGATGTGCCAGAAGTTGATCTATATCCCAATTACTTGCACGGGTTTGCATAATGGCATTGTCAATCATAGTTTTATGCATGTAGATAATATGTTTTATGCATTCCACACCAGATGGCACTCCTTGATTTATGAAAGCTAAAATGGTCTAGAGATGTGTCAAGATTTTGTAAAATGAGGTTCTAAGGGGAGCACTAGCATTCTGATCGAATAATGTATGTGGATAAGGCTTTATTAAAAAGATCTGAGGCCTTCAACTTGTAATATACATGATAGTGTAATTGGAAGCAACTATAAATTAGGTTGACTTCATTACTTCAAATATAATTAATGCGTAGTGGCATTCTACAACCCTAGAAGGGGTAGAGTGTAATGATGTGAGGGTGTTAACGAAAATGCTTATCTTTTATCTTAAATTTGACAGTCATTTACATGCCAAAATATTAAAATATTTAATAATAAATAAAAAATTTCAAAATAAGTAGCACATAAATTTGTCTCTATATATGTAGTAGTGAATAAAATAGTTCCAAAGTAAAATAAATAAAAACTTGTTAAGTAAATAAAGTACTTACAAATTCATATCTCTTGATATTTTTTTTAGATAGATGTTTTTAAGATATTTATATTAGTTGGTTATATACTTATCGATGGTTTGATAGAGTGGATTCCAATTTTAGATAACTTTAGTGGTGGTTCTTTTTAAAGCTCTTTTAGAAGGTGTTTACCCATTTTACAAGTGTCTAAACCTATTCTAACTTCATTTGCAAGTGGCAACTTTCTACATAACTTGTAAGTGGTGACAAGGATAGCATACTTCTTATTTATAATTATTGTTAGGTCCATTTCTATAGTCTAGTTTTGACGAGAGGATATAGTGGGAGAAAGGGGTGTTGTAGTGGAGTGAGTGGCTAATGGAAGCCTCAACATCTTTTAATTAATTAATGTCAAACATTCATTACATCTAATTGTGGTTATACACACACATATGGGTATAACAATCTTGAAAAAGTTAGAAACTCAATAAACTAGCTTAGATATCTTGAATACATTTACCTAATGTGAGATAAATTTGCATCAAAGGTAAAAGCAATATAAACAAGATGAATTCAAATACATAATCAAAGTTATACTTTCAATGACCCTTCATGGATTGAGCTCAAGAATGCACCCAAGTCTTGAAGATTTGCTCAATTGTTTTGAATGTGGATTGCTTGCCAAAATTCCAACATAATAAGGCTATGTGATTTCAAGATGATAAAATGAGGAGATGAAACTCAATTTATAGAAATTGGGAGGGAGAAATGGAGGGCGATTTCTTGGTTGATGAAGGGCTAGGATTGATTGAGAGGGCAAAGTTTGGATCAAGGTTGGGTGGCTTATTAGCATTGTGACAAAGGAGAGGGATGTGTGAACACACTTTGGATAGAGAAGCCATTAATTTTGGAGGCTACGTGTAAGAGTTAGTGGTGGACAGTGGGATCTCACACATATGTGAGAGGGAAAGAGAGAAACTTATGACACTTGTCATTATGAGACAAGTCTGGGGAGAGGTGAGGGAATTTAAAATTAGGAAAATAGTGGTAATGATGATTATATATGATGGTTAGATTAATTAATTTAATGGGGTAGGTTGAGTCAATAAACCATGGGTTTATTAACTAGGTTAGAATTAAAAGTTGGAGAATGGGATAATAATGATTAGGATGAGGGTAAGGTTAATTAATCAAGGATTAATTAACTCAAATGGGATTGCAAGAGATGAAGATAATGATAGGATAAATTCAATTATTTAATTAATTGGAAGAACCTTAGTCTAGGAGGTGATATAATTAATTATAAGAAGATGGAATAATTGATTAAATGATAAATATTTAACTAATTAAGGTTTAAGAGGGATGAATAATTAATTAAATAATATCAAATTAATTAGGAAGAAGTGTTGTCAGAATTAGGTTGACTACACCTAACACATGCACACACACGTACACACACCCACACACGCCCACACACACAAGCATACACACACGTGTCCACTTACATACATGCATGAATGCACACACACACGTGCACACACACATGCACATACGTGCATGAATGCACACACACACGTGCATGCACACGTGTGCACATCCACACTCACACACACAACATACAAATGCACACACACATGCATAATTCACACATAACACACACACACAACACATAACACATGCATAATTCACACATAATGCACACATGTACACACATAACATACACACACATAACACACACACAACACACACACACAACACACGTGCACACACACATGTACACACATAACATACACACACATAACACACACAACACAAATAGACAAAACACACACACACACAACACACATACATAACACACACACACACAACACACACACATGACATACATGTGCATACACACACACACAACATACCAGACACATAACACACACATGACATACATACACACACACATACAACATATACATAACACACACTCCCCCCTCGACCTCCATCCTCCACACACACACACACTTACAACATATACATAACACACACACAACATACCAGACACACACCACACATACACAGCGCAGAAACAACACACACACAAACATTTATTAGTTAATTAGATGTCAAACCTTCATTACACCTAATTGTTGTTATACACACATATGGGTATAACAATCTTAGAGAATTTAGAAACCTAATAAACTAGCTTAAGTATCTTAAATACATTTACTTAAAACACACACATGCACACACACATAAAGAGAGACAAAGATATAGCTACACACAAACATAGACATAGACATGCATAAAGAGGATGTCAACCAACAAAAATAGTAGATTTTGTGATGAAGAGAAAGAGGTATGATTCAAGAGGAAGAAATACATTGACGACGAGGAAGAAGGTTCATGCACATTCACACACACACACACACATAGACATAGACATGCATACAGAGGATGTCAAACAACAAAAAAATGTAGATTTTGTGATGAAGAGACAAAGGTATCATTCAAGAGGAAGAAAGACATTGATGGTGAGGAAGGAGCTTCACAAAAGAATGTGAGGTAAGAATTGGGGTAAAATAGAGCAATCTCAAGAAGGGTTGGAGAATAGTTGGGAGGTGGGACAATTGCTTGAGGAAGTAGGAAAGATTCTTGGCAGAGAGACAATGATTAAAATATATAAGGAAGAGAAACTTTTAATTTTTAATATCAATTTAATAGTTTTTGATTAGAGGTTAAATACGGGTTTTGAAAGGGTTTGGAACCCTTTACAAAAGAAAGCAGCTGATACTAAAGAAAAAAACACTAAGGATAAATCAACCCATCAACAACAAACCAACAACAAAAATTCAACCAAAAAGGAGGACCCCAACTAGCAGTACTACATGTTTTTCAAAATATCCACCGCCTCCATGTCGCTTGCCGCAGCCTTCTGAGCATCATCCAAAATATCAGACATTTCTTTACCAAAAGCCCCAACTTGAGCTTTAGTCTTGTTTCGAGTCCTAGCACCAGACCCATTTGTATTCACCTCAGTAATCAAAACATTACTCTTCTCCCCACCCTTCTCAACAACACCCTCCTCCTCCATCAACTTACCAGTAGCACTGATCTCTTCAACACGAACAATTTTTTTATGCTTCTTGGCACTAACCATAGGAGAAGTCACACCAACAAAATCAAACTTAACAACAGATTTAGACACCTCCCCGATCCTCAAGGGTGAGGATTCTACCTTCTAGATTTTGTTTCATCTTAAGAGTTTCCTCCGCCACAGTGTTTAAGGAATCAAACAATTCATCTATTTGGTTTTGGATAGAGGACTCCTCAGCCTTACAACACCCCTAACTTTGACATTAGTTATATTGAGTTCATGAAAAAACCATTTAAATAGTTTGAACAAAACAATGAAATCCTCACAAGCAGTTCCCAACACATCAGACATATCTTCTCTATCATTATTAAAAACCCCCTTCCTCAAAGCATCTTCCTCCTCAGAGGAGCTAACCTTATCCTGACCGACAAAGATTTCCTTACCCTTCCCAGGAGCAATCAAAGTCTTGATTTTGCGAATGGAGCTCACAATCTCCTCCCCCACAACCTTTCTTTTCTTTAGCCTCTCCAATTCTGCATCCTGGGTATCCACATCAAACAAACCACCAGCAACCCTAGTCTTACCTTTCTGTTGAAAGTCCGGCTTAACACTTGGAGAATCATCAACATCCAGACCACCCGCTATAGTGAGAGGAAAATCCCTCTCCAACAATTGACTCATAGTCCTTAAAACATGTTTCTTCCTGCTTCCCTCCTCCGACTCCTTCTGCTTGGTAACAAGGGGTGGTGAAGAAGCCTTGCCATACAAATCAATATTCTCCTTCACACCTCTACTCGGTAAATCATAAACCACCTCATCATTATAAGTCAAATAGCCCTCGTTAGCACATAGCTCCCCTATTTTTATCTTTCCTGCAGTAGGGGATTGAGGACCCACCTCCAAAGAAGCAAGTGAATCCGAGACAAAGTCCACATCCCCCTCCTAAACTGACTCTTTTTCTAAAATAAGTTTCTTTTTCTTCGCTTTTTTGTTCCCTAGTTCCTCTTCAGAGGTAGTCTCATACTCCTCCGCAAGCTTAGACTGTTTACCCTTCGAGGTAGCAATTGGTTTAACCACCTCAAAGGACTTTGCATAATTAGAAATAAAAAGGATTAGCCCACATGCAAAACGAGATTTTTATGGTTTTTCTTATGATTTTTGAGACCCGAATCCAGAGACATCAGGAGATAATAAGGAAAGGAAATCCTTTTCTTATGATGGAAATGATTGAACAAGATGAAGTGGTATGCATTTACCATTGAGAAGCGACCTTCCAAGGTAATTAAGCGCATTAGCTCTTCAACAACATCTCCCCACTATGCCTTAAGAGAGCCTCTCTGGTAGTCTCCAATCCTCACAGTCCTCAAATCCTTAGCTTCATCCCCCTTGAAGAAGATTTGCATAGCAATTTGCAACTCCTTTTTATCTCTAAAAACTTTCATACCATCCATGGTTAGACCAGTAATTTTAGCTATAAATTCTTCATTGACATCAAACTCCGTTCCACCCAGTTTCAGCAAACTATCATTCCATCCTTTGGCAAATAGCATTGTTACCTGAGGATTATTGCCATGTAATTTCTCCAGGTAAGGAGTTAACCCTCCTTTCTCCAACACCTGCCAAACCTCCTTCTTCTTGACAACCTCTCATGAGAAGGGTTTCGGTCGATTTCTATCTCCACCCATATTGACAGAGTTAGCAGAAAGTAACGGCTTGAGAACTCTAAACTCAGTGAAAGGAAAATTTTGGAAGACAATGCTAGGAGCACCCATAATCCATGTGAGAACTGAAATGAGGCATAGGAGAATTATGAACTTGGACTTCTGTTCCCTACGGCTGCCAGCCCCCGTACCATTAGCTTGATTCAAATCTGGCTTACCATCCTTTCTCATAATATTCGACCACGTGAAGAAAGACATGCATGCCGCCAACCATAATGAGAACTTAAGAAAATTAAAATTGGCAATCGTAGTTAATAGTTGCTATAGCATCTATAGGGAGAGGGTCATTCAAACCCCATTCCCTAACCTCTCTAACTCCAATATTAGCAGATGTCCGCTAGACCATTACCCTCTCTCAAAATGTGAGAGATGTTATATTCATCAAAAGATTTTAGAATATCAATGGAGTCCCTTATCAAAGACTCAATAGTCCAAGATGACGGAGCACAAGTTTTCAAAGTATTAATGATATTCAAAGAATCACCCTCCAACCAAACTTTCTTATAGCCTTTGGTTTGTGCCAGCTTAAGACCATGATAGGCTACAACCGCGTCCGCATAGTGGTTTGTCTGGATTCCCAAAGGGAGTGCCACAATAGAGACGAGCCTATAGTTAGAATTTCTGATCACTCCCCCACAACATGTAGGTCCCAAATTCCTTTTAGTAGCTCCATCAAAATTTACCTTCACCCAGCCATCCGAAGGAGCTTTACAAACAACACCTTCTCTAGAAGTTTTCCCTTTAGTCACCAGGAGGGAAATATCATATAGAAACTTCCACCTTTGTGCAATAGAGATATCATAGGGACTAAGATTAATCTTCGGCCCATTGTGAAAAGTAATCCCAGAAAGAAATTTTTCTTTAATAGCTGCACATATTTTGTAAGCCATAGAGATAGCAGGGAGGGCATAATTCCTGAAAAATTATGTTTTGCACTCAAGCCAAACACCCCAAACAATATGAGGAAGAGAAAGAGGCCACAAAATCTGAAGAGCAGGATTGGACATGGGCCAACCCATTGAGACCACAACTCTTTAATAGAACCAGGAAACACACAGCTTAAATTCCAAAGAGAAAGCACATGGGCCCAAACCATTCTAACATATCTGCAACCAATTAGCATATGACAAGCATTTTCGGCTTCCTCTTCACATAGTTAATATTTTATTCTGGAAAAAGAGCTAAAAGAAAACATTAACCTTAGGAATCAATCTAGAGGACCAAACAAAAGCCCAAAAAGGAGCAGGACCAACAAAGGGTTCATTAAAATGAAAAACCGATGCAACATAGAAATTACCATTAGAAGAAGGCTTCCAAACAAATTTATCAGGAGAAGCGAAAGAAGGGATATGAACCAAAGATATAGCCTTAAAAAGAACCTCCAGTCCTGGGTCCACCTCATGCAATTTCTTCCAACAACCTCCCTCAATATAATCAACAACAAATTTTCCAAATCACCACACACAAAGATCCATGAAAGGTTGACCCCAAGGCTCATCTTTGAGAGGCTTGTAGCCAGACCAACTATCATCCCAGAACAAAATATTTCTACCATCTCCCATTTTCCAAAAGAGACCCTTGGCCAAAATCATGTGGGTGTTAACCATACAATTCCAAAGGGTAAAGCCAGATGGGGGAATAAAGTCTTGTGATAAGAACCCCTTATATTATCAGCACTATGTAAGTATTTGCTCCAAGCAATTTTCGCCCATTCACTCTTAGCCAACATAAGGTTCCATAACTGTTTTCCAAGAAGGGAAATATTAAACGCTCTGATTTTATAGATTCCAAGCCCACCAACCTTTTTGGGTTTGCAGAAATTATCCCAAGCAACCAAATGAATTCTTCTCTTATCCTCAACACCAAACCAAAGGAAAAATTTCTAAATTCCATCCAAAGTATCCACAAATTTCCTAGGCATATGGAAAAGACTAAGAGCATAAACATGAAGATTCTGAAAAGTAGATTTAATCAACTGAATATTCTCGGCTTGGCTCAACAATGCACCCTTCCAACCAACCAATTTAGAATTGAATTTATCAATCATACTCCGCCAAAAAGAATTAGGAACTTTAGAGCACAAGGGAAGACCCAAATAAGAAGAAGGAAGTTTCCCGATTTGGCATTGCAAAATTCTAGCAATTTTAGTCTGTCTTTGAATCGAAGTGTTAAAAAAGAAAATAACACTCTTAGGTAAGCTAACCTTCTACCTCGAAGTAGCTTTGTAATTTTGTAAAATAGTCTTAACAGCCTTAGCCTCCTTAACAGATGACTGTCCAAGCATAAGAGAATCATCCACAAACTGCTAATGGGATCAAATAGTGGAAAAGGGGGCTAGCCCAGACATAACCCTAGTATTGATAAATCTCTGGATGAGACGACCCAAGGATTCCACCATGATAATGAACAAAAAATGAGATATGGGATCCCCTTTCCTTAGACACCTAGAGCAATCAAAGAGAGAGGAAGGGGACCCATTAATGTGGATAGAGAACTAAGGGGTAGAGAAGCTGAAGCACAAGAGCCACCACTTTCTCCCCAAAACCAAAAGAAGCTAATATCTTAGAAAGAAATCCCCAATCAACTCTATCATAAGCTTTAAGTAATTAAAGCTTCAAAATAAAACCAATATGCTTATTAACAGTAAGAGAATGAATATTCTCATGAATAGAGAGAATAGAATCCAAAATTTGCCTACCATCCACAAACTCATTTTGCTAAGGCATAATAATAAGAGGTAGAACTCTTTGCAATTTGATTGCCAAAACCTTGGAGAAGATCTTATAAACTGAGTTACATAAGCTGATGGGACAAAACTTATCAAAAGAAGAAGCACCAGGCTTCTTAGGAACCAGATCAATAAAAGAAGAGTTCAATTCCTTCAGAAGAGAGCCAGATCTAAAAAACTCCTTAGTAGCCGCAACAACATCCTTAGCAATAATTTCCTAGGACTGAAAAAAGAACATAGCAAAGCCATCCGGACTCGGCGCCTTATTACCTTCAAAAGAGAAAACATCAATTCAAATTTCATCCACCGAAGGAATACAAACCAATTGTCTATTAATATCATCTAAAATCTAAGGAATATCCCTGAGAATATCCTCTTGACACACCAAATCAAGCTCCCCCTTCATTGACAACAACTGAGAGAAGTAGGAGGAAGCAACAAACTACAAATCAACATCCTTTTCCAAAACTTTATTATTGAAATTGATCAATTTAATATGGTTAGAAGCCCTGTGTTTGAGAGTAGAGAGGTGAAAAAACTTAGTATTCTTGTCCCCACTTTTCAGCCACATAATCCTTGACTGCTACTTCTAGAATTCCTCCTCCTTTGCCACAATATTATGCAATCTGGAAAGCAAGATATTTTCTTTTAGAATCAAGGCATGGTCATACCGAGACAATTGGATTGATTGTTGCACGACTTGAAGCTCCTTAGACACACCCTCTTTCTCCATAAAAATATGATCAAAGGAAGTGCAGTTCCATTTTCTAATATTATCCTTAACATTAGCAAGATTTTGAGCAACTCTAAACATAGCCGAACCATCCACATGAATGTTCCACCAGACATTAACCAGATTACCCAGGTCTAGATGACAAGTCCACATTTTCTCAAATCTAAACATAAAGTTTTTCTTGGCACCCAGTAGATCCACCGACAAAGCTAGGGGAAAGTGATCTGAACCCAATATTGAATCTAGTTAAAGCAGAAAGCAACCAAGAATAATGAACCAACCACTTAGGGATTATAAGAGCACGATCAAGCTTGACCTAGATAAGGGCATTTCCCACTCTCCGATTCGACCATTTGAAAGAAGCACCTTTCAGGTCCAAATCAAGAAGAGAAGAATCACCCACCATCTGCAAACCACCCATCTTCTCAACATCATTTAGAGGAGTATTAAAATTCCCTATAACCAACCAATTATCAACATGGTTAAGCTCTTTAAAGGAGCCAAGATTCTCCCAAAGCCTTTTTCTGGCACTCTTACAATTTGGAGCATATATGTTAGATAGAGTCCAAGAGAACTTATCATGCAAATGGTTAAAGGAAGTAGCCACATGATTAAAATCTTTGAAAACCTCAACCCCCTGAAGCACCTTAAGGTTTCAAAAAGTCACAATCCCTCCCGAAGCACCCACTACATCAGAACAATGCATCCCACAATCCCTAAACAACTTATTCTTCAGCCTAGATAATTTATCCAAACCCATTTTAGTTTCTTGAATTAACATGATACCAAAGTGATGATCTCTTACCAGATTAGCGAGAAGATCATTCTTGTGAGGGTGATTTAACCCCCTCATATTCCAAGAAATGATCTTCATAAGAGCTTATTGGATGTGCTCTTAGAGCACATATCCAACAGAGTTCTTTGTGTACCATCAACAATATCCATTCAACTCTCCTTCTCCCTAGCAACGTTAGCAAGAGGGCGACCTCTACCATGCAGCTCAGACCCACAATCTGACCTTTGCCTATTCCTTGTCACTACTCTAAGCAAGGGAGAGTTTTTTTTTCCTGTTGCACCCACAAACCGGAATGAAAGGAGGATTTTCCAAATCTCCAGGCTCCCCAATGTCCTTAGCTTCAGGCATAACCTCCAATCCCTCAACCTTTGAACCATCATCTTGCACTTGAATCACCCCCGAGGGAGGTCACCTTAAACCATCATTCACAAAGGCCTTATCATCCTCCATAACCATAACCTTAGTCCTCACAACATCCATAGTTTCCACTGAATCACAAACAGGGGAGAACTTATCCTTGTCTCTCTGCAATAGAACCTGATTCAACTCTCCCGAGTCAAGCTAACCTTCAGGAATAACAACCTTGTCAGCCACTACCAGGCCCACTTCCACAGGTTTAACCTCCACATTCACACACAGGGCTGACTCCCCTTTTTCCAAAGGCTCCACATTCTGTTCAGGAGCTTTCTCCTTCTCTCTCTATTGTTTAGTCATCTGTTTCGGCACTTTGAGAGGACATTTTTTTGCCCAGTGGCCAAATTTTTTACAATGGAAGCAAGCAAAGGGATTTGACTCAAATTCAACCACTTGATCCCAAACCCCAAACTTAGAGTTTATCTTTATCATAGTAGGAAAGTCAGCTGATTGCTCCACATTCACACAAAATCTAGCATAAACCAGTGGCTTCCTAGAGGCTGTCATTTGGTGAATCGACAACAAACAACCAAAAGTGCTTGCTATCCCTTTAAACACTTCCTCATCCCAGAACTCCATTGGGAGACTAGGAAGTCAAACCCAAACCGGAATAGCTAAAAAAGAGCATAAGTTCGGGTTGAAACCTGGTTCCCACCTTTTAAGCATCAAAGAGGACTTTCCAATAAACTAAGGGCCACCCGTCAGCACCATTACCAGATCATCTTCACAGTTGAAAGTAAACAAAAAGAAACATTTAGCCATAGTAGTCACATCAATCTGTCCCTTAGGTTTCCAACGATTTAAAGAAAACTTGTGCACCAACTCAATATGAGGTCGGGGACCAACAAATTTACCCAACAAAGCCATATCCATATTAGACATGCTTTTGTCAACAATACAATTCAGGACAAAACAAAGTATTCTCTAGTCTTCGCATTAGCAACAAACAATACAGGAAGAGAATACTTTTACCTTTAGGCTTAGCCCCAAAAAAATTCGTCCACTTAAGAGAAGAGCTTGACAAGAAATCATTCTTAGTCTTATCAATCCCAAGACCCACAACATTAGGAGTCCCATCACTAACAACAGATGATAGACCAGGCCCAAACTTTTCAGTCCCAAGATTCTCCTTTTTAGAGGACACCAAGGAATGCATTGGACATGCAATCTTCGAAGCCCCTTTTCCACCAGGAAATTCATTAGCCACTAAAGGGGACCTACTTCGCTTACCTGCAATAAAGGACCCACTTGACATCACCCTCCCATGAGAAAGCTATCTGCCATTAATGCCTGCAACATCATCAAGAAATCCCGCCTTTTCAAAATTTGAAAATTCACCACCACCATCGCCACCACTCAAGGAGCTCTCCATCTGTGGTTTCAATTTAATAATTGATCAAAGCATATTAGGGATTAATATTCCAAACAATTTATTGAATTCAAGGGTGGAAGTCTTGAATAAAATGGCAATCATTGCAAAATTTATAGGTATTTTCCATTTGTGGAATTGATCAAGGCATAGTGGGGAAAAATTGCCATAATTGTTCATAGCCAAGAATTATCTTTTTTGACATTGAGCTTCATGTAAATTGCTTTCTATTCAAAAGAGGATAGAGACAAAATCTTGAAAGGGGGTCCTTGGTTTATGGGTAAGATTGGGTTATACTTAAGAGCGTGCCCTTGGCTTTGTTTTGGGCAAGGCATTGATGACAAAGGCTCCAATTTGGATTTAAATGTATAAGTTGCATAATTAAATATGGATAGAAAATATTTTGAAGGAAACCAACAACCCATTAAGAGAGTATGTATATAGCTTGTTGACATGGGAAAAGAGGTACTTTGTGGCTTATGTGAGGATTTGTGTCAAAGTGGATCTACATAAACCCATATGTCAAGCTATAAAGTTTAGGGAATCTTTGGGGTCTTGGATTCAAAAGCTTAATGACTACGAGTGTTTGTTGATCCACTATTTTAAATGTTGGAAGGTTGGTCATGTTGTGCCATATGGTGGTAATTTTAGGAAATGATGAGAAGTTGCATAAAAGAGGAAGATTAAGTTGTAGCATGAAATCCCTAAGGCCACACCAAATTCAAATTGTGGTGGGAAAAGGAGAATAGAAAGGAGGTAGAAGAATATTTTTGGGAAAGATATATTGGAAAGGGTGATAGAGCAAGGAATAAATTCTTTGAGGGAGGAATCAAAAGAGGGGGAAATAGTGGGTGAAAGGGAAAAGGATCTAAGTATGCAAGAAAATATTAATGATTTAGTGGAGATTGTGTTGAACAATTATAGTGTAGAGGAATATGTGAGGAATATTTATGAAGATAAAGTAGGTATAATGGATTGGAGTATGGCTAATAAAAAAGGGCAGTGTGCGTAAAGATGAAGTAGACCTTTTAAAGTTTAATGCTTGTAGATATGGGAATGTAGAGGTTGAGAGGTAGGAAGATAGATGCAAGTAAGGAAAAGGAAGCAACAAAGGAGGATATGAAAAAAGTACACAAGAACCAATCACCAAGTTTTAGCATAAGGGAGGCGAGCACCTGTGGTGCAACAAGAAACAATGAAGGTGCTAAGTTGGAATATAAGGGGACTCAATACTCTTGGAAAATGTCTTTTGGCTAAATGGTTGATTGAAGAAAACAAACCAAACATATTGATCTTACAAGAGACTAAGGTGAGTGGTGAGGAGATTAAAGCAATGGTTTGGTGAGGCAATGAAAGAGAAATGGTGGATGCTCTTGGGTTAGTAAGTGGCTTGGCTCTTTTTTGAGATGTTTGTATGTGGATTAATTCCTTGTTACATGCAACTAAGAATTCCATTCATGTTAGATGCAAAGGGCTTTAGGTGGGGGTTAATTTCATTTTTCCTAGTATATATGAATCGAATATAGAATTGAAAAAAAATTTAATGGGAAGACTTGAGAAAGGTTTCACAATTAAAGTAATGATTAGAGTTGACTAATAGGGGGATAATTCAATGTGATTTTGAGTCTCGATGAAAAAGGAGGATTTATTAAGGCTTCAATAGGTTCAATTTCTTTCAAAGTGTTATGCACAAACTTGTTATGGGATATTAAACCAAAGGTGTGGTGGTTTACTTGGAATAATATAAGGTTGGGAGAGGAGAATATTAGATGTAGATTGGACCATTTTTTGATGAATTTGGAGTGAGCTTTCAGCTTGTGATAAGCTTCCTCAAAGGTCATCCCTTTTGGGGGTTTGAACATTATCCAATTTATTTATTTGAATTATAGGTGTCAACTTGGGGGATTCCTTTCAAGATGGAATTTATATGGTTTGATCATCTAGATTTTGAGTACTATCTTCAAGAAAGGTGACAAAAGGAGGTTAAGGGTTATAAAATATTTATCCTATAGAGGATATTGAGAGTGGTAAAGAATGAGGTAAGGACTTGTTTTGTAGGAAAAAGGAGGCCAAAGAAATATTGCACATAAATGAAAGGAATCTAGTAAATTGTAATTTCTCTAAAGATCTGAGAGGAAAAGGAAATGGGAACTTTGAACAATTTGAAAAGGAAATGAGGTAAGGACTTGTTTTTTAGGAAAAAGGAGGCCGAAGAAATATTGGACATAAATGAAAGGAATCTAGTAAATTGTAATTTCTCTAAAGATCTAAGAGGAAAAGGAAATGGTGACTTTGAACAATTTGAATCCATTTTAACAATGGATGAACAATTTTGGATTTAGAAATCTAGAGTTATATGGCTAAAGTAGAGGGACCAAAACATGAAATTCTTCCACTTATACACTACCATTAGAAGATAAATCAACAAGATAGAGAAAACTGAAATCATGAAGATTGAAAATATCAAATTGGAAGGGGTATGATTTTTCAAGGATTTACTGGTAAAAGACAAGGAGGACGTGGAAGAGGATTTGAAAATATGTTGAGAATCATCTCTTCTATGGTTATTTAGGAGTGTTGGATAACAAGGTGAAACTTGCAACAATATGAACTTAATAATGCGAATGCAAATTTGAAATTATGTATTCAAGATTACCAATTATGTGATTATGTGATTAACATATCCAAGAATTAAAGCAGAACAACAATACCACAAGTTGAGAACCACAAGTGACACAAGATATACGTGGAGAAACCCTTGTGGGAAAAAACTCCACACCCAAAGAGATACAATGATTGTATTAATCTTCAAATGAAGTATACATCAATACAACACTCCTATCTAAATTTTGTAGCATTCCGTTACTTTGTCAACCTACAAAAAAACTTCTAAAACCACTATCTCAAGGCTCCAATATATAGAGATTTGTGGGAGAGAATACCACTTGTAGTATCATGAACAATTAAATCCACTTGGGAAAACCCACGCCCCTCTTAGTGGACAACCCATAAAAATAGTGAAAAATATTAAATGATCACATGGCCTTCACATGGGCACCTAACACATAGCCAATCACAATTGGTCAAACCCAAGTGCTCCATTAATCTCTGATGGCTCTGACAACTCATACCCAAAACATGCAAACTTGGGCACCCAACCTAGGATAATGTGCAAGATCATGAACTAAGTGGACACCCAGATGGAATATCCTCCCATAATGCTCTGTAACTGTCACCGTAGTGGGTCTACCTCTATGAGTGCGATTACAATTTGTCATAGAAAAATAAATAATAAATATTTTTGCCTCTCATGTCCTCTTGGACACTTTCCAAAGAACATGGAGACACATAATATCAACTTAGGATAGAAATTATAATGTCACCTATCTTAACAAGGAGGATAATGAATTTTTTCTTGCGCCTATCTCCATGAAATAAATCAAATGGTATTTTTTTTAGAGTAGAGAAGGCTTTGGGTTTGGATGGATTTTAGGCAATATTTTTTCATAAATTATGACATTCAGTAGGGGAGGATATTTGGGAGGTAGAAGAGGAATGTAGGAAGAAAGGGGCCATGTTGAGGGGCAAAAATTCAACCTTTTTGGAACTCATAGAAAAGGTAAAAATACTACAAGATACTTAAATGATTTTAGATCAATAGACCTGTGCAACACAATTAACTCAGTTAGGAAAAGGAAAAAGGAAGACATGATAAAAATTGATATGAATAAAACTTATGATCAAGTTTCATGAAGCTTTGTGGATAAAATTTTGAGAAAGTTAGGGTTGTATGGAAAGTGGTGTGACTGGTCAAAAGTTGTGTTTTGACAGTTCTTCTCTTTGTCGATAATTGGTCAATCAAGTCAATTCATTGAATCAAGGAGGGGGTGGAGCAAGGGGATCCCCTCTTCCTATTTCCATTCCTCATTGTAGTTGAGGTCTTATTGAGAACCATGAAGGAGGAGGTGACAAATAATCTAATATTAAAAATTACAAGTTTCTTTAAGGGTTAGAAATGTAACACACCTTCAATTTATGGATGAAATTCTTCTATTTTGGGAAGCGACAATTACAAAAACAAGGCTTTAAAAATATTTTGGGGTATGAGATGGAAGTTGGGTTGAAAATTAAACCTCACAAGTCAAGTTTTCTTTTTGAAAATCCACAATGAAGATTCTTTTGATATATGCACATTTTGGTTTTTTATTCTTATAAAATGTAAATAGGTACATATTTAGGGATACCTTTGATGGATAAGAAGGGTTTCAATCGAGGAGTGGAAGGAGGTGGTGGAAATAATTTTGAATAACTTATCATCTTAGAAGGGAAGATGGTTATCATTTGCTAGTAGGATCACCCTCATTAAAGTTACTCTATCAACCATGTTCGTGTTATTAATGTCTATATTTAAGATGCTAGGGAAAATCACAAAGGAAAATTTGATCTATAGATGTCCTTCTTGTGGTGTGGGATAGGGAGCAAAAGAAACATAATTTGATCAAATGGTCCAAGGTATGTAGTAACAAAAATATGAGACAAATTTGTTTTTGAGAATGTAAATTGATGAATACACCATTGGACATGAAATTATTGTAGAGGGTGGTCAAGGATAAAAATATTGTAGGCCAAGTACTTGGTAGGAGGAGATAGGAAGTGTTATCTAGGCCCAAGCCCACACTTCCAAGAGGTTTGAGAGTTTAATTTTTTTTGAGGAAATGTAAGGATGTATTTAGAAAAGATTTAGATGGAAGATTGTGTTTGGAGAGGATATCCAATTCTAGAGAGAGGCTTGGGAAAAAATAGAGGCTTTCATTGATACAGATGTTCTAAATCAATCGGTTTCTCATTTTGAAGAAGTGATGGGTGTATGAGCGAAAGATACTACTCAATGAGAAGATATATTTTACAATGGTCTTCATTGGTGCCACTAGTTATATATTTGGAAACTTCTTATAAACATGTGAATAATTAAACTAGAAAATGGTTCATCCCAAATTTTTTTAGGGAAGGATAAAATAATTTGGGTTAGGGAGAAATCTAGTGAAGTCGTAGCCAAAGGCCTATGTAAGGATTTTAAGTGGGAAAGAGGGGAATTGTGATTTTCTAGCATCATAAATTTGGATTGGAAAATGGATGCCAAAAGCCAATTTATTTTTATAGATCATGGTCAAGTGGAGAGCTTTAACTTGGGATAGATTGTGTAATTTTGATAAGTTGGATCATTCAAATGCATTATGTGAAAGGATTTGAATGAACATATATTCATACATTATTTATTTGCAAGTTAATGTTAGGATTGGTTTATGTAGCGTTGGAGAATAATGAGACCCCCCAAGATATTGGTAGAATAATTAGTTGGGGGTGGGTATGTAAATCTAAATATCCTAGTCTGAGACTATTATGGGATTTGTTTTTGGTGAAAACCAATTACAATTGAAAACAATACAACAAGAAGCAACAAAAAACACTTGGTTTGATGGGGAAACAAAATGGCAGTCAACCAGATTGTGTGATCACAACCAGTTGACCACAATAGAAATCAAACATTATTCATCAGCAACATAAACTACAAAATTCATCACGATATCAAGCAAAGTATTGAGCAATTCAAAAGGACGCATTTCTCATTGGTTTAATTGTTTTCAATGTACAAAACAAACTCCACACATGCTTTCAGAAAGTAATACACACAACTAAGTTATACGCTGGTAGAACAAAAAAAAAGGATGTTTCAAATTTGTAGTCACAACTCAATGGCACGATGGGATCAACATTCCAATCACTTACGATCGTTTCAGCTTTTCCACCAGGAAACTCAACAAACTAGATGCCCTTTCTTACCAGTGACTGCTCTTTCCAGGTGGTCATTTCTTCCTTCTCCCATCCGTCTACCAACTTCTTTCCACACAGGTTTCATCTGGCCTTTTGATCAAAACTGCCTCCACTAGAATGAGCGTCCACACTTATTACCTAACAAACAAAACATTAGCAAACAAAACATAAATAAATCACAATAAAAATGAAAGGGGAAATGCCCCTGCATAATGCTCCCCCATGAATTAGAATTCATGAGCTCCTGCTCATAAGGTCGTCCACAAAATAACCTAGGTTGGAGATAGCAGATGCGGATAACCAAGAAACATCCTCTACTGGGCAGTCTTTCCATTTCACCAAATATTGGAAATAATCCCTACTTCGGATCTTCCGTATCAATTGTGTCTAGGATGCCTTTGATTTCCAGTGGAGTTGGTGTGGTACAATGCTATTCCTCCACAGTCAAAGCTCCTTCTTCATTGTGTTGGCATCTATAGGAGCTTGATAAGGAAATACATCTACAACATTAAAAATGGGTGAAATGCCCAGTCCAGAGGGAAGGTTGAGTTCATAAGCATTGGTTGAGAATTTCCTAAGGATCCTACAAGGCCCAATAATTTTCATTTTCAATTTGTTATAAGTACTAGTAAGAAATATTTCCCTCCACAAATGATCCATTACAAGATCCCCTTCCTGAAAGTGCACCTCTCTATGCTTTTGATCAACATATCGTTTGTATTTTTGATTGCTTCCTTCAATGTGTCTTTTAACCTCCTCATGAAGGTCATGGATGGTCTTAGCAAAGTCTTCACCATTTTCACTTAGTTTATCCATATCACCCAAATTTTGAAGTTCAAAAACACCTCTAGGATGCATGCCATATACAATGTAAAATGGGATGAAACCTATACTTCGATTTGGAGAATTTTTATATGAAAACTCTACTTGTGCCAATGCCAAATCCCAATTGTTGGGTGTGTCTCCAACAAGGTATTGTAGCATATCACCAAGACTCTGATTGAAAACCTCAGTTTGGTCATTCGTTTGGGGGTGATAGGCTAAACTAAAATTGAGGTGTGTGCCCAAATTTTTCCAAAGAGTTCGCAAAAAATGCCCCACAAACTTGGTGTCACAATTGGATATGATACTTCTTGGGATACCATGCAATCGTACCACTTCCTTGAAAAACAAGTTATCAATATTGGTAGCATCACTAGTTCTCTTACATGGAATAAAATGAACCATTTTAGAGAATCTATCTACATCTACAAATTTGTGTATGAGGAAAACCTAAAACAAAATCCATACTAATAGAGTCCCATGGTCTAGAAGGAACTGGTAATGGCTAATACAAACCAACATTCTGATCTTTAATTTTGCCAATTGACAAACTCTGCACCTCTCCACATACTTCTTAACATTTGCCTGCATCTTTGGCCAATAGTAATGGGTGCTCAACTACAAATATGTTTTGTCTTGACCAAAGTTTCCTGCTAGGTTGCCACAATGTTTCTCCTTCAATAAATTGTCCCTCATTGATCCTCTAGGGATGCACAATTTGTTCCCTTTGAACAACAAGCCTTCTTGTAGCATAAAGTCCATCCATGGCTCTCTATCTCTCCTGATAGGACTGTTGCAAGCTTCAAATGCTTCCTTGAAATCTGAATCATCAACATACAACTCCTTCAAACTATCAAAGCCCACACTATTAGCTTGAATTTCATGAAACAATAAGATTCTCTTACTTAGTGCATCAACAACCTTATTTGTTTGTCCACTCTTATGTTTCAACACAAAGTTAAAATGTTGTAGATACTCTACCCATTTAGCATGCCTTTGGTTCAACTTATGTTGGCTATTTATAAATTGCAATGCATGATTATTTGTATAGATAATGAACTCCTTAGGAAGAAAATAATGCCTCCACTTCTTCAATGACTGAACCAATGCATGAAACTCAAGATCATAGGTTGAATATTTATTCTTAGAATCATTTAAATTTTCACTAAAATAAGCCACATGTTTCCCTTCTTGACTAAGAACAACCCCTATTGCCAATCCACTAGCATCACATTCAACTTGGATACTTTATTGAAATCAAGTAAAGTAAGAATAGGTTGAACTCACTCACCTTTTGTTTGATAAATTGGAAACTTCTTTTAGCCTCTTGTGTCCATCCAAACTACTTTTTATTCCCCTTAATTGTCTCAAGAATTGGAGCAACTACATGATTGAAATTCTTAATAAACTTCTTGTAAAAACTAGCAAGGCCATGAAAACTTCTTACCTCCGTTGCATTCTTAGGTGTTGGCTAATCAATGATGGCTTGAACCTTCTCCTTATCCATCTTCAATCCATTCTTAGAAACCACAAATCCCAAATACACCAATTCAATCTGCATAAACACACACTTCTTAAGGTTAATCTACAACTTCTCCTCATGTAACCTTGTCATAACCATTCCCAAATTCTCCAAGTGCTCCTCTTTTGACTTGCTAAACACCAAAATGTTGAATCAAGATATATAATAACAAACTTCCCAGGAAATGGTTTCAAGACCTCATTCATAAGCCTCATAAAAGTACTAGGGGCATTAGAAAGCCCAAAAGGCATAACCAACCATTCATAAATCCCATCATTAGTTTTAAATGTTGTTTTCCATTCATCCCTAGGTATAATTCTAATCTGAGGGTAACCACTTTTCATATCTATCTTAGAAAAATACATTGAGCCACTTAAACAATTCATTTTAAATCTTCAATTCTAGGAATAATAAATCTATATCTAATAGTTATCTTATTGATGGCTCTAGAATTAGTGCACATCCTCCATTCACCTCCTTTTTTTGGAACTAGAACTATAAGCACAATAAAAGGTCTAAGACTCTCTCTTATCAAACTTTTCTTAAGTAATTCATCAACTTGCTTTTGAATCTCCTCATTCTCTTTAGGATTCAAACTATAGGCAACTTTGTTTGGAAGGCTAGCCCCTAGAATCAAATCCATATGATGATTAATGCACCTCATGGGTGACAACTCATGAAGCATATCCAATGCTACAATATTCGTATGTTCATTCAAAGTATCTTGCACTTCATTAGGAAAATCATCTAATCTTGTAGATGTAAACACAATAGAAAATTTAGAAACCAAAGCAACTGGTACTTCTTCCTTCTTCATCTCATGTAAAAAATATTTTCCACTTACCAGCATTACCTTGTTGTTGCTTCCACTATTGTTGTCCCCTTCTAGTTCCTACATAGGCAAGAGGGTATGCTTGATCCCATTCTTCTCAATAGTGTAGGTATTATCTCTCCCATTATGCACCACTTTCCTATCAAACTGCCAAGGTCTACTAAGCAACGCATGACACACATCCATGGGCATGATATCAAAAAAAATATTATCCTCATAACTACCAATTTGGAATTCAACCATAGCGCATTCATTAAATAGCAACTGATATCCTTTTTGCAACCAAGAAACTCTATACGGTGTGGGATGTTTGGTTCTTTCAAGACCCAATTTCTCTACCATTTCAGTAGACAGTATGTTATCTGTACTTCCACTATCTATAATCAACTTACAACATTTACCCTTTTCCTTACATTTTTTTTTGAACAAGGCTCTCCTTTTTACTAGTTCTTGATTCTCCTTGGGTAGCTTCAACAATAACCTTTTGGGTAGCAATGATTTTCCTGATTCAGGTTCTTCTTGGTGATGTGTCAGTGATCCAACACTCTCTAGATCCACATGTACAATCTTATTACTTCTTTCATTTCTTATATAGCCTCCTTGTAAAGATTCTGGACACTCCCAACTCTTGTGACTGACATATTGATTACATTTGAAACATTTCTTGGTAAAGCCTCTTCCTCTTCCTTGGAAACCTCCTCTTCCAATAGATCTTCCTCACCTCTTTCTTGATTTGCTGTCCTACTTTAGCTTCTAGCCCCTTCTTGTTGTCGTTGTTATTGTCCTCTTCCAAGCTGGTTTTCCTTTCCTCGATAACCTCTTGATTTCTCCCTTACTGAGTTTTCCTTCTTTGAAGCTTTTCTTCAACCTTGATGGCAAGCTGATATGCCTCTTCAAGAGTCCTTGGTGATACTAGACTCAACTCATCTTACAAACTATACTTCAAACCATTCAAGTATCTTGCTACCTTCTCAAGATCTTCCTCACTATAGCCTGATCGAATCACCAACTTGTAAAACTCCTCTGTGTATTCTTTGACCAACATATCTTTTTTCTTGAGATTTTGCAATCTTTTAAAGAGATTTGTTTGATAATCTCCCGAAAGGAACTTGGCCTTCAACTTAGCAACCATTCGATCCCATGAGGTAATCTTTTCCTTATCTTCTTGCATCTCTCAGATCAGACATAGTCCCACCACATAGCAATGTGGCCCTTGAGCCTTGTGTAGTTGAACTTCACTCTTCTTTCTTTTGCAACTCCTTCATACTCAAAATACTTGTCTAATTCATTGATCCAATCAATGAGTTCTTCACTGTTTAAACTTTTGGAATATGTAGGGACTTCAATCTTTTGTTTGGCTCCCATACTCAGCACTGTCCTCAACAAATTCTCTTCAAATCCCTCATTTTCTTCCTAATTTTCTTCATCATCCCTTAACTATTCTTCCTCTTCAACATCACTAGCATCATCCACTAGTGTTCCTCTTCATTGTGCCCTCTCCATGGCATCCATTTGTGCATTCAAGTTTTGCAACAATTCAAGGACTCCATCATCATGTCCTCTTTTGCCTCTTCCTTGAGCTCCTCTACCTCTCAACGCTCTCAGTGGCATTCTACCCACTCCTCAGCAGTCCCAAATCTTTGGGCTTTGGTACCAAATTGGTGACATCCAATTACAATTGAGATCAATACAACAACAAACAACAAAAAACACTTGGTTTGATGGGGAAACAAAAGGACAGTCAACCAAATTGTGCCATCACAACTAGTCCACCACGATGGAAATCAAATATTATTCATCAACAAAATAAACTACAAAATTCAATCACCATATCAAGAAAGTATTGAGCAATTCAAAAGGATGCATTTCTCATTGATTTCATTATTTTCATTGTACAAAACAGACTCCACACATGCTTTCAACAAGTAATCCACACAACTAAGTTATACATTGGTAGAACAACAAAAAAAGGACATTTCAAATTTGCAATCACAACTCAATGGCATGATGGGATCAACATTATAGTCACTTATAGTCCTTTTAGCCTTTCCACTAGGAAACTCAACAAACTGGATGCCTTTTCTTACCAACGACTTCTCTTTCCAAGTGGTTTTTTTTTCCTTCTCCCAACCATCTACCAACTACCCTCCACACAAGTTTGATCTAGCCTTTTGGTCAAAACTACCTCCACTAGAATGAGCGACCACACTTATTACCTAACAAACAAAATATTAGCAAAACAAAACATAGACAAATCACAATCAAAATGAAAGGGGAAATGCCCCTGTATTAGTTTTCAGTTATGGTTATATGAAATTTATGGCTAGAAAGGAATATGTCATGCCCTAACTCTACACATAGGGAAAAAACACAACATTTTTTTTTGAAATTAAATATGTATAAACATAATTCTCTATTAACTATGCATGCACATCATAACTAACTATATGCATCAAACGATGGATGAGAAACATCATAACCGACACGTCGCCCGAGAGTGGGTGTGGGAAAAATACATTCTGGTACATAGAATCCATCACATGTGCCCTTCATTAAGGAATAAGTTGGCTCTAACTATGTTACTTGAGGTTTACTAGATAGAATGATTAATGCTCTAATCCATATTGCCAATAAACAATTTCATCACAAAACTAAGGTTTTCTAACAATGTTAAACATTTCATACACCAATTACTCACGATGTCAAAATCAAGTATAGGTTGAGGAAATAATGTTTGGATATAATTATTAACATAATAGAAGTGGTACTAACATTTATGTCAACATTGTTGTTAATAAGAATAGTAGTGTATTAACATTTATATTAAAATAAAATTTAATATAACCATTAGTTATCCAACATTGTTACCAATATTAATATAAATATTAATATAAATAATAATTATATTAATAAGTTTATTAGAGTTTAAATTTATTTTCACCCTTTCTCTTCTACTTTCGAAGAGAAATTGATACCATTCTTTTCGTAATTAATATATTTTCTTTGAGTGATCTTTTTTTTGTTAAACATGTAAACTTATGGTAGATCCTACGTGACTGTTCATAAACAAAATATTTTATGATAGAAGGAAGAGCAGACTTGTCTCCATAAATTTAGTAATGAACAATACAATATATTAAGAGTATAAAGGAAAACCTAATTCCCCATAATTTATTCTAACCCTAAAAGGTGAGGGCGTCCAAATCATAAGTGTAACTCGACACTAAGGAAATAATTTTGGCGTCAACTCTAACCCTAAGGTCTTTCCTGCAGCGATGTTACTCAGAGATAGGGAGGTGTTTAAATGTTGCAACCACAAGAGGGAAAGGTTTATCTATTTCTTTAAGTTTTTAGGTTTTATTTTTTTGAAGGAATGCAATTCAAATTGAAAGCACAATAGTTATTTTAATTCCTATGTGGCGCACTACCTCAGGAGGCGGGCCCCCATGATGGTCGCAGCCTCTGTGAAGTCGCAGTTCCCAACATGGGGCTGCACCCCTATTGGCCGCCATGGGAAGGCTCTTCTTCCTAGCATGGCACAACTTATGGGAAGTAAGAGCTTCCCTAAAAAAAATATTTTTATTTTATATCTTTTTTAAACCTTTTTTTGAATGATATATCCATCCAGATAAAGTAAAACACCTAGTTTTTAGAGGCGAATATGGAGACTAAAAATACTAGACAAAACTATAATATATCTCTTATTATTCTCAACCATAAAAAAGAAACATGATTTCAAGCATAAGAAGGGGGATGTGATTGAAGTGTTGATTAGAGAACACAACAATGATACAAAGTAGAGTCAGGATTTATTTGGAAGGAAAACAGATATGGTTGCATGGAAAGAGAAATATGGGTGAGCCCTTCATATATGGTAGTCAAGGACAATAATCATAAATCTAAGGGTAAAGTTACTGCCATTTTTTGAACAAGTGCTAGAAACAAACCTTGATGAGGTGGATTGAGTCATGCTTCTGTGTGAACTTTCCTTTCCAAGGCAATTACGAGGAAGATATAAAGAAATGGATAACAAAAAAAGATGATATGTGATTTATTTTAGTGCACGATAGAAATTTAAGGTTAACTCTTTTTCCATCACATATTTTTAAATCACACCAAAATACCCATTTACAATTATCACAGTCTCATAGATTCATGATTATTGAATTCACCTTATAACATTTATTCAAATTTCATAAAGTAACAATAATTATAATTTCATAATTTTATTTAAAACTCAATTATTTTACTCATCCCAATATTGCAATTATATCACAATTACCATTTCATCTTCATACCATCAATTATTCATCAATTCTACTCATGCATCAATATTCATCAATAACCTCAAATATAAAGTCCAATGTTTCAAATCAACATAATATGAATGTCATCATACAATATTAGTCTACATCATAACATAATACCTATTAATCAATATGAGAATCGAACTGTGTTTATCTAAAAAGAATAAAGTAGCATAATATCCAATATCAACTGGTTGGTCTCACATCCTCCCCCTCTAGGAATGAACTTCCTCCTAGAAGTCATCAAAGAGGTGAGGATATAGTGCCCTCAACTTGGGGCATCCTCCCATGTAGTTGCAACCTCATCATATATGTCCCACTGGACCCTGACCTAGTCTATCTCTCACCCTTGAAGGGCCAACATCCGATGAGCCAAAATGTGGAATCATCAAATGCTAGCTGCCCATCTAACTCCACCTGCAAGGCATCCCAATCTAGTATATGAGAATCATCATGCACATAACATCATAAAACTGAAACATGAAACACATCCTAGATGTGTGATAGGCTAGGTGGCAATGCTAAATGATAAGCTACATGACCTATCCACTCCAAGATCTCAAATGGACCTACAAATCATGGTGCGAGATTAGAGCCTTTTCTATAATGGATTAGAATCTTGTGTGGTCGTACTATCAAGAATACTTGACCACCAATTGAGAAGCTCCAATCAATCCTCTTAGCATCAACATACTTCTTCTAACGATCTTGTGCCTCCTGTAGACACCGCCTAATCAAATCATCCTGATGGTCCATATCCTACGCCAACTCTAGACCAATAGCCACTTTTTCCTTTATTCAATCCTAACTCAAACGAGTCCTACAAGGTCTAGCATATAATGCTTGAAAAGGTGGCATGCCCAAATAACTATGAATGCCCATTATTATAGGCACACTCAAAAAGTACAAATACTCCTCCCAATGAGACTGATGATCCATCACATACATACATAACATGTCCTCTAATTCCTAATTCACCCTCTTTGTTTTTCCATTTGTCTCAGGATGATAAGCCAAACTAAAGTTGAGCTATGTGCCCAATGCTTGTTGTAATGATGTCCAAAATGTTGATTTAAAGAGTGAATTTCTATCTGATATGATCCTAGGAGGAACTCCATGAAGTTTAACATCATCTAAGAATACCCTCGCAATTGTTGGAGTTGTATAAGTTATTCACATGGGTGAGAAATGCACTACTTTGGTCAATTTGTGAATAGTCACCATGATGGCATCATAGTGGGGCGAGGACAAAGGTAGACCAACAATGAAGTCCATTGAAATTTGGTATCCCATTTCCACTTTGGAATATTGTGTAGATAAAGAAGTCTTGTTGGATGTTGATGCTTGGCTTTGAATCTATGACACTCAAGACATCAAGTCACAAAATCTACAATGTCTCGTCGCATCCTTGCCGATTGATATAGCTATCTAAGGTTGGAATGCATCTTCTTCACTCCTAGATGTGCTGCATAGGGTGGTCTATGTGCCTCTAATAGTATGATTGTACAAAGATCACCTATATTGGGTATGTATATGTGGCCTCTATGATGTAATAAACCATCAAACTCTAAGGTATGTCCTAAAAACTTTCCCTGAAGGGCCCTCTGTGACTAGATCTCTTGCTAGACCTCTATGTACCACATCCTCAACTAAGTGCTGCAATATTTGGCTCCTCAAATCAATGCCCAAAGAAATAGATGATAGCTCATGTCACCTCCTACTCAAATCATCTACTACAACGTTCTCCTTCCCTTTGATGTAATGTACATCAAAGTCATACTCACATAGAAACTCCATCCAACACATTTTACAAGCCTTTAGATTTGACTGAGTGAATATGTATCGAAGACTCTAGGGGTTTGAATGTAACTCAAAGTGACGACCTAGAAGAAAATGTTTCCAATGAAATAGAGCATGAACTACTACTACCAACTCTAAGTTATGAGTAGGGTATTTTATCTCATGGACCTTTAGTTTTTGTGACTCGTGCGTGATAACTCTACCCTCCTACATGAGTATTACACCTAAGCCATCAATTGAGGTCTCACTGCAAACCATGAAATATCTTAATGGATTTGGGATTGCTAAGATAGGAGCACTAGTGAGACGATCCTTGAGGGTTTGGAAGGCCCTCTCACACTGATATGTCCACTCAAATTTATTCCCTTTCCATTGAATATATGTAATTGGGTGTGTTATCCTAGAAAAAATCTCAAAAAATTGACGACAATATCTTGCTAAACCCATAAAACTCTGAACCTTTGACATAGTGGTGGATGTTGGCCAATCCATAATGGCCCTAATCTTTGATGGATCCACTGAGATACCATTATCATATCTGATTTGACCAAGATAATGAACCTCTGATGAAAGAATGCACACTTCAACAAGTTACCATATAATTGATGCCCTATCAAACAGCGAAGAACCTATCACAAGTGCTCCTCATGCTCCTGCTTTGTTTGTGAATGTATCAAAATATCATCAAGCATTACTATCACGAACCGATCTAAGAAAGTATGAAATACCTTGTTCATGAGACTCATGAACATTGCAGGAGCATTCGTCAATCCAAATGGTACCATTGTAAACTCATAGTGACCATACCTAGTCTTGGAAGATGTCTTATGAATATCTACTTCTGAAATCAACAACTAATGATAATTGGAATTAAGGTAAATCTTCGAGAACACTCTTGCTCCTTGCATCTAATCAAACAAATCATCTATCCTCGAAAGTGAGTAAGGATTCTCAATTCACTTTTTTCAACTATCTATAGTCTCTACAAAGATGAAGGGATCCGTCCTTCTTAATGAAGATGACTGGAGCACCCCAAGATGAGGCACTTGGATGAATATTTCCCTTCTCTAATAGTTTCTCTAACTAAATATTGAGCTCACCGAGCTCATTTGTAGTCATCTTGTAGGGTGTCCTTGATATTGGCTCAACTCCTAGTATCAATTTTATATGAAAATAAATCTCATGTCATAGTGGCATACTTGGTAACTTGGAAGGAAATACATCGGTAAACTCCTTAAGAATGGGATGGTCATCCAATGATGCCTCTGTCTTCTTCTCATCCAAATCATTGACGACGATGGAAAACATCTGACATCCCTTTTGCATACACCACTTCAACTGCATAAAAAATATAGTATGAAGGGAAATGGGTCTTCGTACCCTTGAAATCACCACTATTGTACCTTGATCATCTATAACTCAATCATCTTTCAATGATAATCCACCTTAGCTTGATGTGTATTAAGCCAGTCCATACCAAAATCTACTCCATAGGAGCCTAACAGAGTAAAATGAAGGTCAATTGAACTTGAAGTGGTCAAGTCTCCAACTCGTAGTAGACAATCTCTAACTATGGAATCTATAGACACCTTAGTCCCTGAGGCTAACTCAACCTCCCACCTATCGTCCTGCCTAGATTCCACTAGCCTGCTACATTCTACTATAGAAGGCGATATAAATGAATTAGGCAACCCCAAAATCAAATAAAATATAGACACGAGTATTTCCTATCATACCTGGGACCTCAATAACCATGGCGTGATGCTCATCTTGGTGGTTCTCAATCACCACATATACTCTATGAAACTTCCCTGCATCTCCCACTATTTTCTCAAAGCCTGTTGTGTGTTGTCCTCCAACTACAAAACCCTAAGGACAATCTTTGGCTAAATTCCCTATTGCACTGCACACAAAGCAAGCACCTCTAGCATGAAACTGAGATGGTTGTGTCCTACTAAACTGCTATACACCAATCCTAGTAGATTTGCTATGTCCTCCATGAAAACACTACTGAGAACATGTTGGAGTGGAAATTTATGCTTGAGGACATTGATCCCTATGAGGACCCTATGATTTCCATGGTCTAGATTGACCATCTTGAAATCCCTATTGAGGTTTGATCCTCAGGCTGAATTGTTGTTGCTAAGGTGGCCTAAACGGTCTTGTAGGGGGTCTAAATCCTCCCTTAGAAGAAGAGGAGGTCTACAAAAGCCATGTACCCGTGTTCCTAGATTACGGTTTTGAAACTGCTCTTGTGTGTCATGGTATTTCCCTTGAATCTCTTTTGTAAAAGGGGCTTCTCCACAACAACCTGAAGGTTCTCTAGATCATCCATATGGGCTGGTCCTAATATGCCTGCGTTTAGTCCCTAGATGAAATAGTTGACAAGAAGCTTCTCGTCTTGGATGTAGTATACATACTATAACAAATCTAAGAATCAACTCTTGTATTGTGCTACTGATAGTCCCCTCTAATAAAGATCATGAAACTCATCGATGCGACATTGCCTGAAGTGCTCAGACACGTAGCATGCTCTAAAACACTCAAGGAAAATCTCCATGTAATGGTATCAATAGTAAGATGATACTTGCACTCCTCTTGGTGCCACCATGTAGAATTTGTGCCTCATAGAAAGTGTATAGATAATAATTCTTTTATATTGATTGCATAAACACACAATTTGAGGCACCTCTCAAGGCTAAGAAGCCAAGATTCGACCTCAACACCATCTGTGGTTCCCTTGAAATTCAATGGATGTAAGCATAATAACTCCCAAATATGATCACCTGTATCCTGAGATTCTCTAGGCTCTACTTGTACCTCTGATTGAGTACATATGGTGGAGGATCCAAGTGAACCCATCCTCTCTCTCCCTCGTCATACTACTCATTAGAAATATGAGGGGGGATCCTACTATGCTCTCTACACTTTTGTCCATGTGCTCCTGTAGAATCTTGCATATGTTCTCATCGAGGACCTTCCTTTTCATTTGGTAATCTGACATGTATCACCCCAATCAAATCATCTAATGTGTGGAGGATTTATGAATTGAGGTTCAATGGTGGCTCATGTTGTGGTATCTTTGGATCATAGATGGTACTGCTAGTGGCGTTGCAACTCTCTCTGCCTCTGCTCCATGTCCACAACCCTTTCGCATTCTATGTGCCATCCTACATAATAATTCCAATGTAAACTATTAACATGATTTCCACACATACCTAGAATTGTCGGTGTTGGAACCTAGGCTCTAATACCAAATGTCATGCTCTAACTCTACACATAGGGAAAAAGCACAACCCATTTAAAAAAAATTAAATACGTATAAGCATCATTCTCTATTAACTATGCACACACATCACAATTAAATATCTGCATTGAACGATGTTGGACGAGCAACATCGTAACTAACATGTTTTCTGAGAGCGGGTGTGGGGAAAAATACATTCAAGTGCACATAATCCATCACGTGCAGCCTTCATTAAGGAACAAGTTGGCTCTAACTATGTTACCTGAAGTTTACTAGATAGGATGATTAATGCTCTAATCCATATTTCCAATAAACAATTTCATCACAAGACTAAAGTTTTCTAAGAATGTTAAACATTTCGTACACCAATTACTCATGATGTCAAAATCAAGTATAGGTTGAGGAAATAATGTTTGGATATAATTATTAACATAATAGAAGTTGTACTAACATTTATGTTAACACTGTTATTAATAAGAATAGTAGTGTATTAACATTTATATCAAAATAAACTTTAATATAACCATTAGTTATCCTAACATTCTTACTAGTATTAATATAAATAATAATTATATTAATAAGTTTATTAGCATTTAAATTTATTTTCATGCTTTCTCTTCTACTTCTGAAGAGAAATCGATACCATTCTTTTTGTAATTAATATATTTTCTTTGAGTGATCATTTTTTGTTTAAACGTATAAACTAGTGGTAGATCCTATGCGACTGTTCATAAGAAAATTAATTTTCGATAGAAGGAAGGGTAGAATTGTCTCCATGAATTTGGTTATGAACAATGCAATATATTAAAAAATATAAAGGAAAACCTAATTGCCCATGATTTATTCTAACCCTAAAAGGTGAGGGCATCCAAATCATAAGCGTAACTCAACATTGAGGCAAGAACTCTGGCATTGACTCTAACCCTAAATGCTTTCCTGCAGTGGTATTACCTAGAGACTTGGAGGTGTTTGAATGCTACAACCACAAGAGGGCAAGGTTTATCTATTCCTTTGCATTTGCAGGTTTTATTTTTTTAAGGAATGTAATTCAAATTGAAAGCACAAGAATTATTTTATTTCCTGTGTGGGGTTTTGCCTTAGGAGGTCGGTGCCCATGATGGGTTGCGGCCTCTGTGAGGTCTCAATGCCCAGCATGGGGCCGCACCCCCACTGACCGCCATGGGAAGGCTCTTCTTCCAATAGGCCGTGACTTGTGGGAAGTAAGAGCTTCCCTAATTTTTTTATATATCTCTTTTTTAAACCCCTTTTTTTAATGCTATATCCACGTTGATAAAGGAAAACACCTGAATTTTAGAGGTGACTATGGAGACTAAAAATACCATACATAATTATAATATATCTCTTATTATATTATTTGCAACCATAAAAAAGAAACATGGTTTTAGGAGCAAGAAGGGGGATGTGATCAAAGTGTTGATTAGAGAATGCAATAATGATACATAGTAGAGTCAAGATTTATGTGGAAGGAAAACGAAGATGGTTGCATGGAAAGAAAAACATGGGTGAACCCTTTGTATATGGTAGTCAAGGACAATAATCATAAAGCTAAGGGTAAATTTATTGTTGTTTTTTGAACAAGCACTAAAAACAAACTTTGATGAGGTGGATCAAGCCATGCTTCTATGTGAATTTTCCTCTCCAAGGCAATTACGAGGAAGATATAAAGAAATCGATAACTAAACAAGATGATATGTGATTTATTTTTGTGCATGACAGAAATTTAAGCTTAACTCTTTTTGCACAAAAGATAATAATCTTGTGTACTAAATTTTGTATATATTTATTTGGATGTGCAGATCTTATCTAAGTCTTCTCTATTTCAACATTAATGAACTATAAATCTATTTATTTAGTAAGGGTGGATTACATAAAAGTATAAATGTATTCCCACTATTTTACATTCAAAGATAACATAACTAAATGTTATTCTAGAACAATAATAACATTTTTATTTGTGATACATTATCATACACAAGTTTTTTTTTGTTTTTCTCAGTTGAATTGAAATAAAATCACACATTCTATTTATTTTGTATCAAATTTAAAAGGAACTTGAGGAACTCATTTTGTTTTTGTTGTAAATACGAGACTTTATAAAAACAAGAAAAAATTAGAGTATATTTGCATTTCCTATAGTATAAAACAATGCATCCATTTATTTTAATTGAGAAAGGAAAAAAAAGAAACATAAAACAATGGTTCCTTTGATGTTTTTGAGAAAATCAACTCATAATTGATAACATAGTATATTTTCAACAAAAAATAGAGCATTATTTCTATTGACCCATTGAAAGGAACTTTTAAAATAATGACTATATACACAGAACAAAATAGAGTGATAAAAGTAACATTTCCATTACAGTTGCACTTCCATGGAAACTTCACATAAACTTATACAACAGTCATACAAGGATTTTTATAGTTTTCCTAGTGAAACGAAGAAAACTAGGGTAAGGTGGATATGATAAGAGACCTATTTTCCTTTATTTCATTAGGAAATGAGATCCACACAATGAATTGATTATCAAGCCTTAGGTGAATCAAATAAAAGTGGGAATCTTTAGATTTCCTTATGCTTGAAGGACGACCCTATCAAAGTCAAACAACACTTTGGGGAGAAAAACTAAAAATAGTAAATCAACACCAAAATGCAATCTAACACTTAAAATAACAATATTAAGCTCAATATTGATAGAACCAGAAATCAAATTGCAGATTAGAGAAGGGAAGAATGATGTTTACTAGTCACCAAAAGTGCTTTTCCGAAGCAGATCTGCGACTCATTCGCCCATGGGTGAATGGGTCCAGGTGCAGGGTTTTTTTGTAGCTTTTAGGAGCCTCTGATACAGATCTGAATCTTCCAATTTCCCTAGGTTTCATAGTCAGAAATGGTTTCAAGATCTTAGTTTCCGTGAGATGACAACAATTTTGACAACTTTTGCAACTTTGACAATTTTGTAAATCTTGCACTTTAGAAGGTCTTCAAGTCTTCTTCAATCTAAATCTGTAATTACATACACAAGAGAGAAAAATGTGTGTTTTGGGTGAATAGGGATTTTCCTTGGTCAAATCCCTTTTTGGTAATCAAAACTTGAAATGAAATGAAACATGAAAGAAGGAATGAAGAATGAAAAAAGCTATGTTACCACTCAACAAACTCTTGAATAAAACTTTGATAATGGAAAGCTTAGGAGGTCTAAAAATTGCATGAGATGGATTCAATGGATGTGGATCTTGACACTTGAATCTTGCTTGAAATAATACCTTGAATGCTTGAATTGATCATGAAACCTACATCATAATGTTAACTCCAAAAACATGCATGATGCAAGAAGACAGTGACATGATAGATAAATCTTGAATGTTGCAATAAATCTCTAATATTTTTGCTCTTGAATGCCCTTGATCACATTATTTGCTTTAGGAATGCTTGCATAAAAACTCTAGGTGAAACTTAGTGAAATGACCTTGTATTTATAAGTATGAATCCTTAATTTTTTGAAATTCAAATATCACAAGCTAACATTGAATCATGGATTTTAAAGCATTAAAATACCACCAAAAACATAATTTAAATTTGGTCTTAGGGTTTAGGGAGGACCCATTCGCCCATGGGTGAATGGGTCTCAAGTCCATAAACCTAGGACACAAATTGCGCAATGTGAAGTGTTGTGTTTAGGCATTAATAAATGTTGAGTTTCCCCTTCAAAAAATGCAATTAAATAGGCTTGGAAAATGAATTAAAGGGCCAATTAAGGTATTATTAAACTCAATTAATTAAGAGGGCCCAAATAAGTGTGTAAATGTAAAGGTACATTTAACAACACAAAATTAAGGCATTATTAAGTCCAATTTAAATTAGGAGGTCCCAAACAAGTGAGGAAATGTATAGGGTTACATTTTTCTACACTACATTTAGCCCCCACTTTAGTGTGGGGATGACCTTGTGTCAAACTCACACTAAAGTAGACAATTAAGAGAGGTCTAATTGTACAATCGTTGGAAGGATAAGACTAAAAAGATCAAGGAAGGTGATCAAGCCTCCAAGATCTAAGATCCCATGGAAAAACCAACAAAGGCACAAGGAGACACATGCCTATGTTAAACACATTTATGTATGCAATAATGACAAGATACTCAATCAAACAACGTCAAAGACTCAAAGGAAGAGAAAAGAGAAAAGGAAAGGAGACAAAGGGTGGATCAAGCCTCAACTGTCCAATGTGATGTGGAGCATGCCTTAGCTGTTTTTCCAAAAAAAATTACAAGTGGAACCTCGTTGTCCACTATGCAAACAACAACACACTCACATGGGCTAGTGAAACTTTGGCTATCCACTAGGTGAGCCCCAAGGGTGGAAAATGAGAGAATCTTATTAGGCTCTGATACCATACAAAAGTTATACCTCCAATAACTTTAATAAGGAACCACACAATACGAACTTCAAGCTCCATAAGGTTTAGCAAGCTACATTATGCTAAACAATTATGAACAAACAAGGCACCATAGGCAAGAAAAGTGTGTTATGGTTGGTGGCCATAAAAAAGGGTTGAAACTTTGAGCTTCATAAGGTTTAACAAGTTTTGTTATGCTAAACACTTATGGACAACATGAAAATAGGATAATACATGTTCAAAGGGGTTTTGCTTAGTTCATGTAAGGTCTCCTCTTAGGGAACATCATGCCTAATGTCTCCAAGAGAGGACAAGTCTAGGATAAAAGATTCACAACTTAGGGAATGCAATGCGTAGCATCACCACTAAGAGGAAAGTAGTATGCCAAGAAAGGTTGCACTCTTGGAGGACATCAAACCCCATGACAACACCAAGAAGAAAACGCATCACAAGAAGTAAGAATACCACCCAATGAAACATAAGAAATAGTTCAAAGATATCCAAAAATGATAATGCCAATGTATGCCCCCACTTTAAAGAAATTTCTAACACCACACTATGAGCAATTATTTTAAAGTAGCAAATGATGAATGTTAACAATAAAGAGGACATAAGATCTTATTTGGAAAGCCTTATGCCAAGTCATATGCTTCCAAATGAAGCTACATCATGAAAAGGAAGGGGTTGCCCCCAAAATGAAATCCCAAAATCACATAAAGGATCCATGGATTTGGGGTCAATGTATGTCTTTGCTACAATGATATTATAGAGCTCAGAAATTTCATCATTCCCCAAATAACTCGTGGAATAAGAAGAATGACACATAGAGAGAGAAAAAACAAAGAAAAGGCCTTTCGGGTCAACATGGAAGAGGCCTAAATGTCTCGACGCCTTGCATCATCCCCAAAAGGAAAACACAAAAAAAAAGATAAATTCTTATGACATATAGAAGAATGAAGGTACAAATAGATGAATAAACATGAAGACACATCAAACAAAACGATACAGGGGATCACATTACGCATATACAAACACAAAAAGAACACGAAAATGATAAGAAAGACAAGACTAGCAAGGAAAATGAAAGTCAACCTATAGCAAGTCATCTACATCCCAATCTTGGTCATTGTATGTGGAAGGAAAATAAATAGCCAAAGGGACAACATCAAGTGCCAAACTAGGACAAGGCTATATAACTCCTTTCCCCCACTAAATGCAGGACAAGGATGAGCAGAGATAAGTGGTGAGAATGGGTGAGAATGAGCTCCTTGCAATATAGAAAATGATTTGTAAAACATGTAATAGGGAGTATGCTATGATTCTACAACTATTACATGACAAGGAGCAAAGTTCATGTATTTTAGTTAAGTTGGTTTCTTTTCAAAATTTCATAGCAGTTCTTGTAAATCATGACAATCATCGTTAAGATGTCCAAATATTTTATGATATGCACAATATGGTCCATTTTGATCACTTTGCTTTTCTGTTATTTTTTTAGGTTTAGGTGGTAGCTTGATTAATCTCCAGTGCAAAAGAGTGTAAAAATCATTCTCAGTATTGAATATCTTCAATAGGCCATCTAAGTATGCAAGAGGATCACGCTTCTTTTGTTTCTTGGATTTGTAACACTTATGTACTTTATTCTTTGGTTTGATAATTGATTGACTACAAGATGAAATAAGAACTTGATTACCATGATGGTCATCAATTTCAGCTTTTAACATCAACTCCTTTCCTTTGCAAGGGGGGAGTGTGTTAGGAGAAATAGGTTTGTCAATGATTGTCTCTTGTTTTGTTACATCACTTTCACAAGTGAAAGTGGTATTTAAGGATGATTGAAGGTGAGGCAAAGTAATGTTAAAAAATGTATCTATGATCTCATCCTCTTGAGCTAAGATGTCTTCAAAAGAGTCACAAATAGAATTCTCATGACATTCAATGTTTGGTGCTTCTAAAACCACAACACTTTTCATCACAAGGGAGAGGAGTGTTGGGGGAAGAAGCTTCATGATTGTCAAGATTTCCATAGTTGCTTTCTCTTGCATTAAAACATTCTCACAAGTGGGAAATGAATGAAAATTAGTCAAGGTGGTGTTAATGTTTTCCTCCTCTTGTGCCAAGAGACTCTCATAGCTAGGATAATTTTTGGAAGAATGGTCATCATTCTTGTTATTGAATTTTTTCTTAGAAAACTTGTAAAGGAATGATGTAAACATTTTGTAATTTTCAGATTAAAGCAAGACAATTTTCTGATTATGCTATGCAAAAACTTGAAAAATGATGTCTTTCAAAAGCAAATTTTTGAACTCAAACAATGCATTGAATTTGGAAAATTAAGCTTGATATGATCAATTTGAGATAACAAAAATTTTGCAAACTGAAATAGTAAACTAAAAACAACAAAATAGAATGCAGAAACTGATATTTTAATACCCAAAAATGTAGGATAAATCCCTAATCAGGGACTCATTTTCCCATGGGCGAATGGGTCCTAGCTCAGGGTTTTGAAAAATGAATTTACAGATTTTTGAGTTGATTCTTATGATTTTCAGATTCTCAACTTAGATAGGTGGTTACAGTTTTAGTTTTCTATAAAATTAAGTTTAAATGCAAATGCAAAATAGTTCTAATAAAAAACTAGGAGACCTAATTTGAAATGCAATTTTGATTCAATTTTCAAATGTAAATGAATGATGATGCAATGTTATGTAAACACTATGTAAAATGATAGATATTTCTAAATTTTCTAGATTTTAAAGAATGCAAAAATGCAAACCTAAAACTCTAAATGCGATGCAAATAAATGCAAATTAAGAGCACTAAATGAGGTGAAAATCAATGCAATAGAATGCAAATGAATGCCAAACCCAGATCTAGGGCTGAAAATGGACTCCAAATAAAAAATGTATGATTCTCAAAAGTCGGGTTCACCAAAATGAAACGAAGAAAAATAGGGTAAGGTGGATATGATAAGAGACCTATTTTCCTTTATTTCAATAGGAAATGAGATCCACACAATGAATCGATTATCAAACCTTAGGCGAATCAAATCAAAGTGGGAATCTTCATATTTCCTTATGCTTGAAGGACAGGGGTCAAGGTCAAACAACACATTAGGGAGAAAAACTAAAAATAGAAAATCAACACAAAAATGTAATCTAACACTTGAAACAACAATATTAGCTCAATATTGACAGAACCATAAATCAAATTGTAGATCAAATAAGGGAAAAATGATGCTTACCAATCACAAAAAGTTCTTTTTCGAAGCAGATCTATGACTCATTCACCCATGGGTGAACGTTTCCAAGTGTAGGATTTTTTTGTAGCTTTTAGGAGCCTTTGATACAGATTTGAATATTCCAATTTGACTAGGTTTCATAGTTGAAATATCAAAAATGGCTTCAGGATCTTATTTTCTGTGATATGACAACAATTTTAACAACTTTTGCAACTTTGAAAATTTTGTAAATCTTGCACTTTAGAAGGTCTTCAAGTCTTCTTCAACCTAAATCTGCAATCACACACACAAGAGAGAAAAATGTTTGTTTTGGGTGAATAGGGGTTTGCATTGGTCAAACCCCATTTTGGTAATTGTGAATATGAAATTCATCGAGCTCCCTTTGGTTTTCATTTTTTCTATGTATCGGCGCATGCCTCAACTTTTGAACATCATCAGACCCTTTTTGATGAAAACCGTTAGCTTCTGCAATGTGTCTGCTCAACGCTCTCTGAAGGGTTTCTTCCCTTTTCTCTTCTACTAGCTCCCACCATGATGCCACGTGTCTACACCGCAGGCTATTCCTTGTTGCTTCCCTTCACCTTTTCGTCGGGCCTCATCTGTGTGCCACATAGCTCCCATTTGCATAAACTTTGGTGAACCCCACCAGTTGGTGCCAATAGTAAAAGAATGTTTCCACGCGTCTTCCCAGTGCAAGCTTTCATCTAAGGGAGGGGAGAAAGAACCATGAGTTGTGAACTGCCGCCACGTGTCCCTTATGTGGGAGTTTTATCAAAGCCAAGGATGGAGCGAGCAACGGTATGCGACATGTTGTTGCGCGTTCTAACTGCCTCCACTGGGAGGCAACACTTGTCTGCATAGTGTATGTCAGGACCACTACCATCATTCACAAGGGATGCATCTGGATGGGGAGTGACCACATGCTATGGCCCAAATCATTTCTGTTACAACGGCCGAGGGAAATCATTGTTGCAACCATTATTGCTTGAGATACATAATCTTTTCTTTACAAGCTCACTAGGTGGTGGATTGTTGACTATATATACTGCTTATTGCTTCAGAAAATGAGTTTGGAAGATGCAGAAAAATTAGAGAAAGACACCAGACCATTTTTTTATGCTTTTAGATTATTGTATGAGACTTTCAGATTGTGCCATTGTTCGGCCTTTCTGTTTTTCTTATGTTATTTGATAGAACATTGATACTGTGTCATTCTTGTTTTGAATTGTTCATTTGCAAAACTTATATGATTTGAATACAAGTTTGCTGGTTTAGATCATGTTTTTGACTCCTCTTTTTAGTAAATGAGTGTGAAAATTATTTTATGTCATTAGATGAATTGTTCGGTACTTTATCTTTGATTTTTGTTAATTATGGAACATAGTTGATTAATGGTCAAGCCCTTAAATCAAATCCCCAAAGATAGATTTGCTATGCCTATATCTACCCCTTGACGCATCGCCTTAGTTAGATCTTTATTTTTTATATCTGCTTCCTTTTCCCATTCCAAAACCCCAATTACAGAAGAAGTCAACTTCTTTAAAAACCCAAAGGTCACTCAGTTTAGTGCAATTGGTCCCCCATTAATTGAGTTTCCCATAAAGGGTTGTTACCTTGCCAATTTTTGGCATCAACAGTTTTCTTTTTTTTTGGCACGCCTAGTGGGGCCGCTTAAATGAATCAAAATTCAAAGAGACTATATGAGCCATTGACCTATTACTAGGTCTCAAACAAAAAATAATCCTGGTTTATTAGTACCACCATTAGGGATAGTACAAGTCATGACTCAATTAGTGAACGTTTTGCTTCCCCCACCCCTTCTACTAGCAATGTTGCCTGCTGCTAACAGAAATTATGTGGCATGGGATACCGAAAGTCCTCTTGTTGCACCAGTAGTACCCGCCATTTGGGCCACTATTGATCTGTAATTAGAGGTTTACAAAATAACTTGCAAATTAATCCTAATTACAGTTTTTCCTTGATCACAACAAAATTGCATGACTATGTTGTTTAACCGTTGAAATTACAAAATGAGTTCACGTTTATATAACAAATTACTGAAATGTTGTAATTAGAACTCAAATAGCGAATTGAAAAATGAAAAGAAATAGAGAAAATGATAGATAGAAGATAGAAGAATAAGACAAAAGAGGAGATAACGCGAGTTGATAACGGAGTTCGTCCAATCAGGACTATGTCTCTGGGACCGCTTCTCAAGTAGGACCGCTTTATTAATGTTGCGAAGCAATAGAAATGCCTTGTTACAATATCCAAGCTACAAAACCTACATAAAATTTCTCACAATCTCCTCTCAACACTTGAAGACACTCAAAAGGCCTTCGTGCTTACAATATTCTCCTCCAAAGAATTATTTCTCCAAAATGAACTTGACTAATTACAAGCCAAAGTACACCCCTTTATATACCAATTTATTTGCTAATATGGGCTAAAACCATATTATTTTGCAACTATGTACCCATATCTCCAATATATCCTATTTTACAACAATAAATCCCCTCAAAATAATTCTAACCCGCGTAATGGATGACCCTTATAATTTGGGCTTACAAAATAATATTTTAGAAATTATTTCCAAACGTTATTCTTAGCCCCTTTAGAAATATATGATTTCAGGCTATATTGTTAAAGGCTAGCCCATAATTTTAGGGATTTTAATTTTGTTATAAGAGATTTAATTGTTTTATTTTAAATGAAAATTCCTTCTTTAAATTTGATGGCATTAAAAATGCCTAAGAAGAGGGGGGGGCTCGGCTAATCCTGAGCCCCTTCTTCCGTGCTTTATCTCGATCATCATTAACAAATAAAATACTTGTTCCTTCATATTCCCCGAAAACCTTGTGGTCTGGTGTTTGGGAAAATTTTGTGGGATCTGGGAGGTCAGCGGTTCAAACCGCCGACCTCCTTTTGGTCTTAAATTATACCAAAGTCTTCTATAAATAAAACTCGTGCCATAAAAATTTCAAGTGCAATTCATGTTGCAACGGTTGGCGAATGCATTAGTGATCGGGTAGTCATGGGTTGAAATACCATACCAAAGTTTTTTTGTAAATAAAAATTTCTCAAATTGACCCGAACTAAGGAGATAAAGGGGTGCCACATGTCAACATGTAGTTGGTCGGAAGAGTGCCACATGTCAGTTGGTGATTCACCTGGAGATGCCACTTGTCAACTCATGATTGATCTTGAACTTGCCACATTAACATGCTCGTCAGCTTCCACGTGTCTCACTCAAATTTTTCCACGTCATCATGTCTGCTGATTGTACATGCCACGTCACTATGCTGACATCATCAAGTCAACCCATTTTGACTAAAACTTTGACTGGCTCTATTTTTCCCATATGGATTTCATTTTCGAAACTGAATATAGTTCCAGAATCAGCGTGACAAGCTCTACAACTTGGTGTCATTTTTTCCTTGTTTTGAGACGATCAATTTTCTACCTTTTTCCTGGCCCCCTGATTCGCCTATTTGACTGAACCTTTGACTACACATAACATCTACATATAGACTCCTTTTGAGCCCATTCAAGTTGCATCAAGACCATGTCGACAAGCTCTACGTGATGATGTTGGTTTCATGAGATTATGAGATTGTCAATTTTTTTAGGTTTTCAAGATCCACCTGGATCAGCTATCTCGATCTCTGCTCTAAAATATATACCTAAATTCACCGAAGATGGCTCAAGAACGTTGTCCGAACATCTAGAAAATTTTGTAGACGTATGTCTGGTGCACGGAGTTATAGACCAAATGTAGCACTAAGGCTGCTTACAGCCTCTTTCAAAGGCAAGGTGTTGGATTGGTACCACACACTGACAATAAATACCATCAGTACCTGGGATCAGCTCGAAGACCCTTTCTATGAGATATTCTCAAATGATGGAGACATGTCCTCACAATATCACCAGTTTTCGGTCATAAAATGAGTCCCATATGAAGCCATGACTGACTTCAACGTCCGGTTCCATATAACTTGGTAGAGAATCCAGGTTGCTATCCGTCCGCCAGATGAACTAGCATTCATGTTCTACCTAAAATCTATCAACCCAGATATTTCGATGATGATCCAGTCTCTTGGCGGAACCAAGCTACTAGACACATACAATGTCACAATCAAAGCAGAGAAAAATCTGATAGACGTCGGGAAGTTGCCGTCTCAGCCCACCATGCCTATATTCCTTGAAGTATTAGCTTCCGCACAGGAAATGTCATCTACCAGTGCAGTCACTCCTCCTCAATCCATGTACACATATCTGAATGCTCCATAGAATGTTGCTTCTACATTTGGCTCTTCGAAGGAAGAGATGAGCGAGTTCAAGAAAATGTTACGGACCATCGCCAACGAGATAACTGTCATCAAGCGAAACCAAGCAGTGCCTCTAAAACTAACTTATCAAAATTATCAAGGTAGAAGGTCTTCTTACCAAAAAACCAGTTCCAAGGAGCCGCTCACACAAACTTGCAGGCGCCAACAACTAATCAAATAGTTCCAATGCCTTCTCCGCTGCAGAGCACCAATCCAAGTTAAAGCAGAGAGCTGATAGCAGGGAAAAATAATTTATTCGATGACACCAATCCATGGTGCTTCCCTTGTGGCGACTTGCATATGCCTCAAAATTTCTTATGCGACAATCTACAACAAAAGATGGCAGATTAGTGCAGTCAAGGCATGATATTGGACCACAGAGGTTATTTATATGCCTCTCCACAAATGGAAAACGTGGTGCTTACCACACAAATGCAGGGGATGTCCTTGGAGCAAGAAACATATATTGCTCCTAATCACAAACTTTTCTCATGGATGGAAGAAGAAGAGGTAGTTTTCGTAAATGATGCCTCCACATCAAAAACCCCGCAGGTACAATCTAACTACAACATTTGCTCAAAGAGGAGATTCATAGGTGAACCATTCATCCCGCAAATAGTCAATTCGCAACCCAAAAGTGCTTCCAGTTAGATGACTATTACCTTCGCAGTAACACAACAATGTCCGCCACGAAGGGAAATTGTTGTAACAAGAGCTAAGGAGAAAAAGCCTCCAAATCCGCCACCATTCAATGTGGTGGAACAATTGAAAAAATAATCCACTAATGTATCCCTGTGGGATATTTTAGCTATTCTAGAACAAAAAACACTGCTACAAAAGGGTCTTCGGGAGGATCCAATCATTGAACCAAAAGAGCAATCGCTCAAAGGGAAGGTTGTTGATCAATCACTTCTTGCCAAAGTTCTCATGAATAGCACATAGGAAGCTCCTACCGAGGCTAAAGACAAGACGAAGCTGAAACCCTTCTTCCTAACCCTCATTATGGGAGAGAAATTATTGCACAATGCCATGATTGACTCCGACGCTAGCACTACAATCATGCCCAAGCAAATAGCTAAAGCCTTAGGACTTAGCTATGATCCTTTAAAGAGGGGGGTTATACAACTTGATGGGAACAAAGTCGAAACCATGGGGGTCATCTAAAATCTCCCCTTGACTCTGTTCTCCTGCCCTAGCGTCACAGTTATGCAAGAAACTGTGATCATAGATGTCCCCCCTATGTTCAGTCTCTGCCTATCTCGAGAATTCACTTCAAAGATAGGAGGATATATTTCTTTGCACTGGTCACACTTGATCCCCAGGACCAACCATGGAGCTAAAATGAAAATAGTGTTTGAAGCCCTGCATGAAGAACATGTGGCTGATGAAGCCATGATCAACTTTGAGGTTGCTCATACTTCTTTCACCAGGGAGGAGACATATTGCACTAAGTTGCTAGAAGATGAAAAAGTGACCAGAGATTGGACCGATCAAGAAGAAGTCCTCTTGAGTGAATACATATATGTTGATCCTTTTGACAACTACCATGCCACCGGGTTGGGGACTTATGTCATCTTTGACAAAGAACAAGAAATTCTAAAAGTCATAAAGGAACTCGAGAACGGTCAAGCCTCAGAACTATGGACATTGCACTTTGATGGAGCAAGATGCATGGTGGGCGCAAGGGCCGGGATATGTTTGACATCCCCACATAATGAAAAAGAACTTTGATCTTTTTTGCTTCCAGTTTGCTTGTTCGAACAATGAAGTTGAATATGAAGGCCTAGTGCAAGGTCTGAGCCTCACCGAACGGATGGGCATTAAGCAATTAATGGTGTTCGAAGAATTTGAACTAGTGGTCAACCAAGTCTAAGGGGTTTCTATAGCTAAAAATGTCTGCATGAGATCCTATAGACATAGAGTCTGGGACCTAATAGAAGGTTTTGAAGCCTTCAACATTTAGACAGTGCCTAGAAAACAAAATAGCAATGCAGACCGCAAGGCATCAATCGGATCCTAGTTTTACCCTGCCTCCAATCTCATTCACAACAAACACTCTGTACGAGTGATAGTCCGACCAACGATTCCAGACGATGACCAAAGCTAGAAAGTGTTTGAAAGTGATGAACACATCACCTTTTTCACCCAACAGTCGAGCGAGTTTGTTGATCAGCTCCAATCGAAGGTCGGTGAGGCTTATGAAGGACAAATAATTCAACTAAAGTCTAATAAGCTTCCTAAAGGATTGGTCACTCTTGAAAACCTGTTTGATTGTGATGATGCAAGGAATGACAAGAGGAAGTTTGTAGTGGACAAAAGCAACTGTGCTGACCTACAGGTCGCAAATGGGAGAAAGCTGAAAGTCGGGAAAGATGTCTTGGACCATGATAAAGAAAGGCTCATCGACTTTTGTGAAAGTTATGAAGGAGTGGTGGCATGGTCATATGATGACCTCAGGGGATATGATCCCAATATCATCTAGCATATGATAGAGCTGGCGGAAGGTGCAAAATTGGTCTGCCAAAAACAGAGGCCAGTGAATCCCAAGATTGAAGCGCTAATGGCACAAGAGCTAACAAAGCTAATCCAATCATGAATTGTCTTCTCAATCAAGCATAGCACATGGGTATCCAACCTGGTGCCATTCCAAAAGAAGAATGGAGACATCCGCCTATGTGTTGACTTTCGGGACCTAAACAAATCATCCCTAAAGGACCATTATCCACTGCCTTCAATGGAGACAATCTTGCAAATAGTGGCAGGTTCAAAAATGTTTTCTTTGCTAGATGGATTTTCCAGTTACAATCAGATCTGGGTCAAAGAGGAGTACCAACACAAAATGACGTTCACTACCAAGTGGGGAACGTTCGCATACGCTAAGATGCCCTTCGACCTCTCAAATGCAGGAGCCACCTTTCAGGGGGAAATGGATATCGCTTTCAGTGAGCTGATCAACATGATCATCTTGATCTATTTAGATGATCTGACAGTCTTCTCTAAGTCTAAAGATGATCATTTTGACCACCTTGAGATGTTTTTCAAAAAATTCTAGGAGTTTGGGGCATCCTTGAACCCGAAAAAATGTGTCTTCGGAGTGCCGCAAGGCAAGCTATTGGGACACATAGTGTTCAAAGAAGGAATTGCAATTGATCCTGAGTGAGTGAAAAAAATCAAAGAACTTCCCCTACCGATCAACAAGAAAGGCATCCAGTCTTTCCTGGGAAAGGTAAATTTTGTGATCAAATTTATTTTTGATTTTGCAGGAATAATTAGGCCAATCACCCTAATGTTGAAAAAGGATCAAATATTCAAATAGAATAAAGAAGCTAGAGAAGCCTTCGAGAAGGTTAAGGATGCTATTTCCTCAGCTCCTATGCTGGTCAATCCAGACCTATTAAAGGACTTCATAATGTATGTATTCAACAGTAAGTCAAGCATTGCTACTGTCTTAACTTAGAAAGATAAAGAAGGAAAGGGACAACATCCGATAGCATTTCACTCCTGGACCCTAAAGGAATATGAGATGAACTACAACTTCATTGAGAGGTAAGCATTTTCTATTGTTAAGGGACTGAAGAAGTTTTGACACCTAATATCTTGCAATAAGGTGATTGTTTATGTCACACATTCTAGTGTGCGTGAATACATCATGAAAGGAAAAGTCACCAAAAAGAGAGCTAAATGGATCACTAAGATCCTTGAATATGACATTGAGGTCAAGCCTACAAAGACCCTCTGAGGAAGAGGAATGTGTGAGTATTTGGCGCACGACAAGGAAATGATAGTCGAAGAAGATCAACCAGAGTTGGTTCTAATGAATGAGTTTGAACCCAAAGGCTACTGGCTAGTGGATAGAGGTTCATGCACATAGGAAAGTATCCTCTCAACCTTCCTTCTCAAAAGATAAGATTCTACCGACTACAAAACAAGGGATATGCGCTTATCGAAGGGGTCCTTTTCAAGAGGAACTTCAACAATGTTTTATTGTGGTGTGTCACCATAGAGCAGGTGAAAAGAATCCTCGACACTTTCCATAATAGCGTTGCGGGAGGAAATTTATCTGCAAAGACCACCACCATCAAAATTAGGTGCACCGAGTACTTCTGGCCAACAATATTCAACGACTCCTACTCATTGGTTAAAGCTTGAAAAGAGTGCCAATTCTTTTTCGAAAGAAGGAAAAATTTCACAATGCCCCTCAACCCGATAGTGGTTGATGAGCCATTTTCCCAATGGGGCCTTGAATTCATTGGAATGATCAATCTTTCCTCCAGCGTTGGACACAAGTGGATTCTAAAGGCCACAGACTACTTGACGAGGTGGACTGAAGTCATGCCTCTAAAGAATGTGATGGGGACAAAGATAGTGGACTTCCTGGAGGAACTGACGACAAGATTATGCCCACCTAAAAGCATCATCTTTGACAATGCCAAGGCATTTCTAAGCTCTAAGGTATGTCAATTCGCACTTTTGCATGGCATTTTCCTAAAAAATTCATCAAACTACTACCCGCAGGGGAACGACCTAGTCGAGTCGATGAATAAGATTCTGGTCTGACTCCTAAAAAGGATTGGGTCAGAGCACCAAAAAGAATAGCATAAAAACCTTTGGGCAGCACTCTGGGAAAACCGCATAACTCCCAAGCAAGTCCTCAAGACTTTGTTGTATGAGTTTTTATATGGAAAAGAAGCGCTATTGCCTATCTCCATGGAGATTTCGGTTCTACAATTGCTCAAATCTCTCGAGATAGAGAAAAATGGTGCCATGGAGGTTTGGTTGGCTGAGGTACTAGAGGTACAAGAAAAGAGGGAAAAGTCCCTAATAGCCATGTCCAACAGCCAACAGGTGGTTAAAAGATGGTTCGACAAGAAGGCTTTCGACCAAGGTCTAAAGTGCGAGGACCTAGTGCTAAAGTTTAATGAAAGGGCTGCAAAGCCCAGCCAATACGGGAAGTTTGATAACTTATGGGAAGGCCCTTTCAAAATAATTCGATGCAAAGAGAATAATGCATTTGAATTAGAAACCATGGAGCATGAAGCATTGGGAATTCCGGTCAATGGGATTCATCTAAAATTATTCTATTAGGCTCAAATTATTCTACCGGTGTAAATATGTGAATAATGTAATTATTTTTTCCCTTGTGTTTTTGTCGGCTGGTCTTTCAATAATTAACTCTATGGTGAGAGGAAGCAGAAATGAATGGAACCCATTATTTCAAAGTGCGGAAAGATTAAGACAACCCATGAAGTAGCGAAATGACACCCATAGGCAAAATGGAAATGAATACATATATGCAGGAAAGGAAAAGGAGAACCCACATTACAAAATCAAAAAGTAAATGAGACAAGATGATTATATAAAGTTATATTTTCATTATATATATATATAATTTGGTATTTACATTTTCAAAAAAATGGCTTTGAGGGCACGCTGCTAAAGTATATATCTATAGTCTACTTTCTTTTTCATATATACTACGATAAAACCTTTTTAGGCATATATACAAAAAATAGACTAACTAGTATTAGTTCTTAAAAGCAAAAGAAAAAAAATCAAAGGATATTTTCAGTCCATGGCATGTGCAACAACAATGGAGGCATTGACAATAGTGTCCAGAATTTCTTCATCAGCAGCGGCAACAATAGCAGCAACTTCTAGGGGAGCAATGGAAAGCGGTAGAGGGAACACCAAGTTCCTAAAGTCAGTGTACCAATCAATGTCATAAAACAACACCATATTGTACAAGAAGAAGAGGAAGTGACAAGCACGGGTAACCCTCTAGCCATGTTCTTCCCGCGACTGGTGTCAGAAACCACTCAGGAACGACAAGCACGGTACAACCACGTCTTCTTCAATGAACTTACAAAGGTCCCTCGCAGTTGGAATACCTCTGCCAAATGCAACGTTCGCCACCAACTCTTCGAGGCCGTTCAAGTATTTCTTTGGAAAGATCTCTTTTAGCAGGCGAACAACGAGTGGCTTGGGAATCTGGATGTCAAGCATTGACGCAAAAAAGTGAGCACACATCAATGTTAACTCTGTATTTATCTTCATATTCAAGGAAGTTACGTCCCATAACCCATTTCATGGCTATGATGGCTAAGGAATGCTTATTTTTGGTCATCCTCTTAAGGCACCTAGTTGAAATCTTGCTTAGAAAAGCCGTTTGGGATTTATGAGAGACCAACCTAATTGGGGTATTCATCGAGACAAGCTCTATACGACTGTCAGAAAAAATCTCTACGCAAATTGCTTAGGTCTAAGATCTATACAAATTCTACACAACTGCAAACATCAAATGCTAAGCCAATCACCTATTGCTAATTATGCTAAAAATTGCTAAGTGTGATTTCACTATTGCTTAAGTTCCTATTTATATAAAAAGCTAAGGTATGCATGGTAATTTGCATACCATAAGCATGAGGTTAATCAAGTACTACCTCAAAAATTGCACCAAGGCTCGCTTGAATTTCCCACCTAGTTGCATCTGTAGGTACAATTTGTTGTGTGCAAGGATTAGAGGAAGCTAATTAATTAGCATAAGCTGGTGGCAGTCACTGACGGTAGTCCATACGGCCGAATGTTGAGGTGTCATTTTACAGGCACTTCTCAAACTCCAAAAAAAGAACACATATCTTTTCAGACACTTATTACATATTTGGCTTAATCATTCCATTTGGGATATTAATTGCCATGACATATGAACGCCGAAGTTGCCTTCAAATCACCGGCTCAAGTTCCAAGAAAATCACGCTGCAGTACACCATTGCCAAGGGTCATTGTGAATTCTTGTCATTTCAAAATGGCAAATAATTCGTTTCGCACGAGCAAATAACTGGTAGTACATGCCAAATTTAATGCAAGTAGGTGAGTGTTGCTAGCCACCACAAGAAGGAAATAGCTAAGTATCGCATGCAAAAGGTATGTATTGTGAATGCTTTTCAAAAATGCTACCTAGAGCAAAAGAAATTTTAAGCGCAACCAAAGCCGAGGTAAATTGCAAAAAATTTGAGCTAAGTAAAAACCTATCACAAAAAGAAATGGTAGAGAGTTCTCAAACAGAAGCATGGGTAGAGGCCCAGGGAAAAGAAACACAAAGCTTGTTTGATGATATGCGTGCAACATCAGCCATCTACATCTTTGAAGACGTCTCTTACGCTTCACTTGGTATACCAGAGAATCTAGAATGAGTAAACACATGGGTCCTGGAAAAGCCTAAAAGTTACAGAGATCACGGCTGAATCAAGGAGGATTGGGATAATATCTATGATCCTGTCCTCGCAAAAAACCCTAAGAATTTGAGGGAGGCAACCTATGAAAGAAAGAATAAATTTACCGACCCTGATTCATTGTCGCAGAAGTTATCGTATAGCAGGCTCCCACAATATATGGTCTTGTTTGTTCACTATTGCCCAGAACTAGTCGATGTAGCCATTGAGCATTTCAACTTGCACACCAGCACCATCGAGGGTTAGAGATTAATGGTCAATATTTTCCTAGAAGCTATTTGGAATATGTTGTGCATCCCTAACCTCAACTCCAGACTAGAAGAGGTAGAGACGTTCAACCTAGCGAAGGAAGAGGCAATATGGGGAGGCATGAAAAAGGCTCTGCTATTTTATAACAAAGAAACCAAAAGGCATAAGGAAGATCATCAAAAGCCACCAAAGATTCTGGCGCCGCACATCGCCTTCCCACCAGACATGCAGGATGCATTCTCAATGTTGGCATTTGTTTGCGGCCTGGACACTGACAAGGATGTGCACGCATTTCAATTGGGTCTGGGGTTTCAGTTCCACAAGCAACATTCCTTTTTCTGGTATGATTTTTCACAATTCCTTGTGGATGAGATGCTAAGGAAAATCAGGGACTACAAAATGCAATAGAGGTTCAGGTTTTCTTCCTTCCTTGCTCACATGTTTTTGCACCAGAACCTTGATTTCTTTAAGAAGTATGTAAGGTTGTCTATCTTTGATGAATCGGGCAAAAGAAGGCCAACTTCTGTATGGAATCCTCTCCTCTCCTCTCCTCTACCTATGATTATTATGCATAAATTTAGATTATTTTGACTCTGATTTTGCAATATTTGAAAGGGGAGGACAATATTGACCAGCTCACCAAGGAGAAAACTACGTATATGTAGAATTTCACTCCCAAATGTGACTGGTTTCTTAGAGTGGATTTCACATTCATTCAGCTGCGTTGTTTCACCGGGGAACCATTTTTCCTTCCAGCATGTGTCACAAATTGGGTGCTAGCCCTCAAAATATTCTGACAAGTATCCCTTATTGACTACAAATTTTCTGGAGGGAAGGCCAAGAAGAGGGGATTCTTCGTTTGCCTGCAAACCTTCGAAACAGTGGTCATGAACAAAAAATAGACTCACAAGTTGCTAGAAGATAAGTTGGCTCATCTGGGGTTGGTAATGATTTGTGATAACTGGGATTACAACCCTGAAAATGACGTGCTAAATGAATTTGTCAAGGTAACACATAGCCTACGGCCTTACTGGGAAAATAGGCAGAACCCGTTGAAAGATCTGGATAATCTACTGGTTGATTTGATCCACATTCCTACTGAGGGCAGTAGGCCACCTTGGCATAGGTTCTACTTCGCTACAACGATGTATGATGAAAAGTGAAAAATAAGAACCGATCTTCATAACAAGTTGTTAAGAACAAAAGGTTGGAGAGAAGAGAAAATGATATGATTTATGGGTATAACGCCAAGAAATCAAACAACTCGAGGCCCCTTATGGAAGCGTAAAGTTAGATGAAGAGTTTGATAGATTATGGAGTGAAGCGCACATGGATTCTGACATGAGCACTGACAAGGATGATGACTCTGATGAAGAGTCTAAAGAGAATACAGGGAAAGGAAAGGAGAAAGAAGCAAAAGTGCAGTCAACCACCGCTCAACAAAAAAGGAAGGCAACAGAGTGGCCTAGCTACGTTGCTTCAAATATGCAGTTGAACCTATCAAGAGCTTCGCAGACACTCACCTGGATCACCACCAGTACAAGAACGACTCAACAACAGTTAGAAACCATAGAGGTGGAGGACACCCCACCCACCAAATGACAGTGCACAAAAGCAATTGCTAGGGAAGGTTCATAAGAACCCACCGCAAGCACTGGCAAGCCAGGAGCTCAAAGTAAGCGAGGAGGCTGTGGTGAGCCAAGAACTTCCACCATCTAGATAACAGGTAATATTCACTCCCTCTTCTCTCACTTCACAATCTTTAGTATCCTCTATTATCTTTGTAGTGCCCATCACTACAAGTGTCAGCCCTTCCTTTTCCACCTTTTCCGCAATGGTCACGAGAGGTTTCTCCCATTACTCCCAAATGAGGCCATATATCTTGACACCTCCACGAACTCTTACACCATTCGTCACTACCCAATCTGCTCTTGCCTATCTTTCCTCAAGCATGGCCACTATTGACACCCCTCCTACTACAACTATATCGAGCCCAACCTAGTCCGCTCAATAGATGGAGTCTACAATGACTACTCCATCACCGCAATAACCTATGAGTCCTCCCACGGGGTTGCAAACTGAGTTTTGGAAAGTCCCTCATTTCTCCCCACAGATCATTGATCTCCCAAAGAGGAAAATGACCCAAACCACTAACCCTCACTTTTCCTTTCATTGTACCTCCCGGTGCACCTTTCGCGGGTGGGCTAGTTTAGTCACTGACCCAATTTATGGCACAGGGTGATGTTAGAAAGGAAGCGTAGGCTATCAGAATTCATAAGCAGAAGGCCAAGGATGACAAGAAGTTGGCGGAGCCAAAGGTGTATACTATCTACAATGAAGCTCAGAATGCAAACCATTTCACAACTATGCATCTAATTATCATCAAACCACAAGGGGAGATGCAACCCGATGATTGCAACATGTTCGCCATGGGACTCGATCTGAGCATAGCCCGACCACAAGACAAAGTTGAGCTCATGGAAGAAACGCAGCAGGTGGTGACCACTGACTTCCTCAAGTCTGGTTGTCAACTAAAAAGGAAAGAAGAGGAGTTGAAACTTGTGAAGGATAGGGTCAAGTTCCTACAAGAAAAGGAAAAAGCGATGGAGACAGATGTTGCGTGCTTATCATAAAAAGTGCAAGCAATAGAAGTAGATCAGAACAAACTCCAAGAGGAACTTGCAAAGTTCCAATTTATTGACCCTACCCTGGTTGATGTGTTGCGGAAAAGGAACCAAGACTATTAGAATCAACTAACTTTGGCAGAGCAAGAAATGAAACAAAATGATGAGGAATTTGAACATCATCGCGCTCAATTCGAGCAACAAATACAAGAGAAAGATGCAGACTTTGGGAGCCAAAAGGCCCAATTGGAAAAGGAGCTCCAAGAAGTGAAGTCTTCCCTCGAATTGGAGTCAAAAAACAAAAGTTGGGCTGAGGAGAATTGGTCCAAGGAGCTAAGAAACATCGAGGAGCAGATTGCATCTACAAATAGGAGAGTTGCAGAATTAACAGAGGATGTCAGCTAGAAGGATACAAAGATTTCCCTTCTAAGGAGCATTCCCTAGGCCCTTGGTGCCCAACCAGACGTCATTCTAGTGGCCCAGCTACTATATGTTTCGTACTAGGAAATGGTTAAGGCCTTCTGCCTAACACTACAATAGACACTTCAATATATGTCAGAGGTTGCAAAATTGAGCAGGAAGGTCTGTGGAGTAATTGAGCAATTCCCGCAGTTCATCATGGAGAGGGTTCCTGAGGCAAAAAGTTTGCTAAGTATGTTATACATGGTCTCTAATGAAAACTTAGCAAAGGTAGGGATTGAGGATTGGAAGGCTACTGCCAAGATGATGAACAAATTTATCCATTGCCACTCGGCTATCCTTCGTGCCACGCATGCACAACTACTTTGAACCGAACTATGGATGGCATGCGATAAAATTTCTCTTGGCTAACTGAGATGGGTCTGTCCTCCCCATTTCTTGAAGATGAGTCGGTCGCCACGATAGAGAAAATTGTGGTAAAGATTGAAGAGAAGGAGCAGGACACAACCGCTTTTCAGAGTTTTAGCTAACCTTCTACCGCAACATATATTGAAGGTGTCATTCATCCGACCGCGCAGCTACTCTTCCAATTTGAGTTTGGGGTCGGTTTACCTGTGATGTTTCCTTATAAAGAAATGCTTGACCTAAGCGGAGGGTAAGAGAATCTGTGTGATATATCGAGACCATCTGAGGGCAACTGGCTGCCTCTGCAGGAAGCTCTTTCTAAGCTCTAACTCTGTCACCTTATGGATGGGGGTCTATTCTACAAGCCAGAGAAAATTTTGGGTTCCTCGTTCCGTAAGTGAAATGCCCCTGGTAGTCGCCAAAAGTTGTGAATATGAAATTCATTGAGCTCCCTTTGGGTTTCATTTTTGCTAAGTACTAGCCCGCACCTCAACTCTTGAACATCATCAACCCCTTTTTGATGAACACCACCGGCTTCTGCCATGTGTCTGCTCAACACTCTCTAAAGGGATTCTTCCCTTTTCTCTTCTACCGGCTCCCACCATAATGCCACGTGTCTACACCGTAGGCTATTCCTTGCTGCTTCCCTTCACCTTTTCGTCAGGCCCCGTCTATGTGCAACGTAGCTCTCATTCACATAAACTTTGGTGAACCCCACTAGTCAGTGCCGATAGTAAAATAATTTTTCCACACATCTTCCCAGTCCAAGCTTTCATCTAAGGGAGGGGAGAAAAAACCACGAGTTGCGAACTTTCGCCATGTTTCCCTTCTACGAGAGTTCTATCAAAGACAAGGATGGAGTGAGCAACGATATGCGACATGTTGTCATGTGTTCTAACTGCCTCCACTGGGAGGTGACACTTGTCTCCATAGTGTATGTTGGGACCACTACCATCATTCACATGGGATGCATTTGGCTGGGGAGCAACTACATGTTGTGGCCCGAATATTTTCTGTTACAACGACCGAGGGAAATCATTGCTGCAACCATCATTACTCGAGATAAATAATCTTTTCTATTAAAATCTCACTAGGTGGTGGATTTTTGGCTATATATACTATTTATTGCTTCAGAAAGTGAGTTCGGAAGATGCAAAAAAATTAGAGAAAGACAGCAGGCCTTTTTTTTATGCTTTTATATTATTGTATGAGACTTTCAAATTGTGCCATTGTTCGGCCTTTCTATTTTTCTTATGTTATTTGATGAAACATTGATACTGTACCATTATTGTTCTAAATTGTTCATTTACAAAACTTTTATGATTTTAATACAAGTTTGTTGGTTTAGATTATGTCTTTGACTCCTCTTTTCAGTAAATGAGTGTGAAAATTATTTTATGTCATTAGATGAATTGTTTGGATATTTATCTTTGATTTCTGTTAATTCTGGAACATAGTTGATTAATGGTCAGGCCCTTAAATCGAACCCCCAAATATAGATTTACCATGCCTATATCTACCCCTTGGTGCATCACCTTAGTTATATCTTTATTTGTTATATCTGCTTCATTTTCCCATTCCAAAACCCTAATTATGGAAGAATTCAACTTCTTTAAAAACTCGGAGGTCACTCAATTTAGCGCAATTGGTCCCCCATTAACTGAGTTTCCCATAAAGGGTTGTTACCTTGCCAATTTTTGGCATCAACAGTAAACAAACCTTAAAATAAAATGAAACATGAAAGAGGGAATGAAGAATGAACAAAGCTATGTTACCACTCAACAAACCTTGGAATAAAACCTTGATAATGGAAATATTAGGAGGTCTGCAACTTGCATGAGATGGCTTCAATGGATGTATATCTTGACACTTGAATCTTGCTTGAAATAATACTTTGAATGCTTGAATTGATCATGAAACCTACATCACAATGTAAACTCCAAAAACATGCATGATTCAAGAAGAATTTGACATGATAGATGGATCTTGAATACTGCAATAAATCTCTGATATTTTTGCTCTTAAATGATCTTGATCACAATATTTTCTTTAGGAATGCTTGCATAAAAACTCTAGGTGAAACTTAGTGAAATGTCCTTGTATTTATAAGTATGAATCCTTAATTTCCCAAAATTAAAATATCACAAGTCAACATTGAATCATGGATTTCAAAACATTAAAATATCGCCAAAAACATAATTTAAATTTAGGTCCTAAGGTTTAGGGATGGCACATTCTCCCATGGGTGAATGGATCTCAAGTCCATAAACCTAGGACACACATTGCTCAATGTGAAGTGTTATGCTTAGGCATTAATAAATTTTGGGTTTCCCCTTTGGAAAATGTAATTAAATAGGCTTGGAAAATGAATTAAAGGGCCAATTAATGCATTATTAATCTCAATTAGTTAAGAGGGCCCAAATAAGTGTGTAAATGTAAAGGGGTACATTTAACAACACTAAATTAAGACATTATTAAGTCCAATTCAAATTAGGAGGGCCCACACAAGTGAGAATATGTTAAGGGTTAGATTTTTCTACACTACACCTAGTAGGGCACATTACATTATGGGATGATACTTAATATTATGTACAATGGAACACAAAAAGTCCCAAAACCTGCAAGCTCCCTTCAAATCTGTAAACCTACACATGAAGAAAGTTTTCTTCCAAAGCCCATAGGGTGCTCACCACCCAAAATTTGACTAGAAAATAGTCACCTCCGAGCTTGGAGGTCATCATAGAAACTAGGTCACATTCAATCACAATCTATGCAACAACATTGAAAATATAAACATTTACACATTACGCCCAACCTAGGGATTAACACTCACATTGAATCTACTCAAGATTCACAACGGTGAGAATAATTGACATCTCTACCCATGGTGAAAATAATGTAGATCATGAATAATATCAACTCTTCTCTCAACATATCATATTTCACACTGCATCAAAACTCCACATCCCACATACTAATACTTTCATAATAAGATGGGTACTTATACACAAACTCCATACTCCAATAATAAGATGGACACTCATACCCAAACTCAACCTTCTCGAAACTTAGAGGTTTCCCCATGGGAGGTTCATCCTCTTTCAACCCCAAACATGAGGTCTCAAGAAATAGAGAGAATCATCCCCATAAGAACCCATCACAATTGAAACAACATATAAACACACAAGAATTACTTGAAGCAAATACCCACAATCTTTTCATCATATAACAATTTCATACAAAAGGAAACATAAAGGAATTGAAACCAACCTTTCAAGCTTTCTAAGGAATAAATTTGGAGAAGAGCTCCAAGCTTTTCCTCAAAATCCTTTTCACAAAAACTTCTCAAACAATCACCAAAAATTGCAATCTAAAAAGAAGAACCCCAAACAAGCAAAAAGAAAGATAAATATAATCTCATTTCAATCCTCATGCATACACACTCCCTCTAAGTTCTCTTAAGTGGAAGACTAAATAAAGAATTTTATTCCACTTCTTCCAAAAAAAGAGTCAACATCACTAAAGAAAGACAAGTCAACTGAAGATCTCTTTTCAAAACATCCCTTGCATTAAGGAATTTGGAGACAACTGAGGATTTTATTAAAGTTAATCCATGCATACCCCATAACAACTTCAAACTCATCACTTTTTAAAATAGGCACTTAACAAGGGTCATATTTTGAGTTTAGTCAAATATATGAGTTCTATTAAGTACCTAACCCTTGGGTTAACACTTTAGGGGTTTAAAAATGATATAATTACATAAAACAATCCTTTTTCCACCCCTTTTTGAGTTTAATAAATTAAAATTCCAAATTACCCTCAAATATAAAATTTATAGATTAAAATACAACTTAAAGATTTAAAAACTCTAAAATAAAATACATTCATGTTTCAAGCCACTTCACATATATATCACATTACATAAGACTATAGTCCCTCCAAATTGACTATAGTTGGAATTCACATGGTTTATCACATTGGGTTCCTTGAAGACATCCAATTTCATTGACCACATAATTTAAACTTGTTGCAAGGTGTGTACCCTTGGTCTCCTTGTGTTGAGTAGTGCAACACTCGTATTCCTAACATGGCTTAATTGCCTCCCATGGATTCATTAACTCTAGTTGTTGTATCAAGCATTAACATGTTGATCTTTAAGGTCGATCTTTTGGTGCAACGACAACTGTCTGTGCAACAATTGGTATCAGAGCCTAGGTCATGGGTTCGAGCCCATCGCTTGTGTTAGGGGGGATTGTTGCAAGGTGTGTGCCCTTGGTCTCCTTGTGTTGTTTAGCACAATGTTTGGGTTCATGACATGGCTTAACCGCCTCTTGTGGATTCATTAACTATAGCGATTGTATTGGGAATTAACATGTCGATCTTTAAGGTTGATATTTTGGTGCAATGACAATTGTATGTGCAACAATACTTGCACACTCAATTTCACACATTAATATATCCAATAAAGTTATATAGTCGAAGAAACTTAAAATAAAACATATATATTCACATCACAAAATTTCTATCACATATTTTTAAATCACACCAAAATACCCATTTACAAAAATCACAATCTCTTGGATTCATGATCATTGAATTCACCTAATAACGTTTATTCAATTTTCATAAAGTAACAATAATTCTAATTTCATAATTTCATTTACAACTCAAATATATTACTCGTCCCAATATTGCAATTAACATCTATATTACAATTATCATTTCATCATCATACCATCAATTATTCATCAATTCTACTCATGCATCAATAATCATCAATAACCTCAAATATAAAGTCTAACATTTCAATCATATAATACAAATAACATCACATAGTATCAGTCTGCATTATAACATAATGTCTAATAAGCAATACAAGAATCAAATTGTGTTTATCTAAAATGAATAAACTAGCATAATATTTAATATCAACTGGTTGGCCTCACATCCTCCCCCTCCAAGAATGAACTTCCTCCTACAATTCATCAAAGAGTTGAGGCTATAATGCCCTCAACTGGGGGACATCCTCCCATGTAGCTGCAACCTCATCATATTTGTCCCATTGGACTGGTGCAGGGCCACCATGTCAACTTTGGTAAATATGGTCTTAGGTTGAGTTTTGGTGTGTTGTGTCTAAAATGTTTTGTAATAAGGTTATAATAGACCATTTTCAATGTACTTGAGTCATCTCGGGCCAGTTAGAGTAAAGTTGTCAAGTTTGTGTCAATTATGTAAATGTTGTCATGTTCAAAATTGCAAAAATTGCAAAGGTGGGAAGTTGAACGGTCATAAGTTCAAAAGGTGGTTAAGACCATTGGGTTGTGAGTGGAACAAGTTTAAATTGGCCTAAAAACATTCGAGGCAATCTTCTAGGTGTAATTTTGATGATCAAGCAACATTGAAACTCTGTTTTCTGCTGCTCCAAGTTACTGTACAATTCTGTATTGACATGTATTGATCTATAATGTATTGAATTTTATGGTGGAGTGAACTAAGAGCATTTTGGCTTTTATTTGGGTTGATTTCATCATGTTAGGAGGATTTTAGAGACATTTTTTTGAAACTGGTCTGTAAAACCCTGTTTTGAGGGTTTGATAGGGTAAAATGGAAATTTAAGCCATTCCACCGAGTGAAACTTGTGATAGCTTGGTGGAATGGCATAATTAGTAGTAGGTTTTTGTTTTATGTGGTTTCTTGGAGTAGGGAAGGCAAATGGTTAATTTGGAGTGATGCCCCAGATGAATTCATTCATGTTTTGAACAAAGAATGGAGGTTAAGAGTTGAAGTTCGATGAAAAGGCATTGGGACAGAGTGGAAGATGGTTTGAAAAGCATGTGAAAACCATATAAAGTGAGTTTTGTGTGTTGGTAAAGTGAAATAAGGTTTGGAATACATAGTTTCAATAAACCCAGGTGTAATAACTAGTCTAAATAGGCCTAGACAAGGATTTTATGGTTTGATGATCTTGTGGGTGTTTCTTGTGCCAAAATTTATTGATTTCATCCCTTTGTGACTTGGTTCAAGTCTGGGAATTGAGATGTGGGATTGGGGAAGTGTTTAGAGGGAAGGTTCTTTGTAAAACATGGCTAATTGTGGCCATTTCTAGCGTAGCAATCCATTTTAGGATGGTATGTTTTGAAATAAAGGTATGCACAAATTGGATATGTTAAAGAATGTCATAATGGGTATCTAGAATGAAAATCATTTTGTGGGATTGAGGAGTATTTTGAAAGCTATTTTCAAATTACACTAGTTGGAATGCTACTAGGCTACATGGAGGAATTGTAAAATAGGTGCTAAGGTAGGGTTTTGAAGGTTAAAGAATAGTTTGAAATAGTTTGAATTGCAATTGCTTAACAAAATCCTCCTTGCTCGACATCAATTGGTATCAGAGTATAGGTTTTTTGATCTTTTGAAGGGGAAAGGTTTCCATTTGAAGAAGGAAAAGTGGTGAGTTGAAAGGACAAGATGCCTCCTAAAGGAAGTGGAGCCCTTGGTAGGGAAATAAGGTTGTTAAAGGAATCACATGAAGCACTGTTAGCAAAATTTGTAGCATGGGATACAAAGCAAAGAAGAGGAAAGGCCACTGAAGAGGAAAGTGACCGAGAGGAAGAGGAAGAGGAAGAGGAAGAGGAAGAGGGTGAGCATGAAAACCCTCCAAGAAGAGTCCAAGGTGATAATGAATTGGACCCTGATGAGATAAGGATGGTGAAAATTCTCAAGGATGTTAGAGGAGATGCTTCTAGTGAGAAAATAGATTTTATAATGTATAATGGAAAGTTGGATCCTGAAGAGGTATTGGATTGGATAGATGCACTGGATAATTACTTTGAGTACAAGGAGGTTGTAGATGATCAGAAGGTAAATTTTTCTAAGACTAAGCTGAAAGGTCTTGCTCTAACATTGTGGAATTATGTTCAAGAGGAAAGAGTGAAAAGGGGAAAAGAAAAAATAAGTTCATGGAATAGGATGGTGTCAAAGATTAAGAGCCAATTCTTGTCAGGTGATCATGCAATACAAACTCTTAAGAAGTTGCAAAGTTTAAAGTAGAAGGATAAGGATGACATGGCCTACACTGAATAATTTCACAAATTAAGTATTAGGGCTGGTCATGTTGAAGATGAAAATGAGAAGATAACAAGGTACATGAATGGCTTAAGGTTCAAATTCGGGATTAATTGAGTTTAGCCACTCCAAGGACGATTGAAGAATCTTTTGAGTTGGCTACTAGGGCAGAAGAGAAGTTAAAAAGAAGGCAAAGAAGACAAAGAAGAGGTAGAGGCAACACTAGTAGAGGAAGAGGTTCAAGGCAGTCCTGTGAAGACCAAGAAGATGCAAGTAAAAGCAAAGACCAAGTGGTTGATCAAAGAGGTGGATTTAGAGGTTTTAGAGGAAGATTTGGACAAGGTAGAGGTTCAAGCTCATTTTTAGGAAGTTGTTATCATTGCAATCAGTTTGGACATCAAGCGTGTAAGTGTCCTGATAAACAAGCTTCTACTTCAAGTGGTGGTGATAAGAGAGTTGAATTGGTACAAGAGGAAGATTGTGAGAGTGTTAACTCACCTAATCAACTTGCTACTCTAGAAGCTGTAGAATCCTTGATGGATAGAAGAACACCCCTTAAAGCATCTAAGGAAAAAGAATAAACACAAAGAAGGACACTATTTAGGATAACTTGCAAACTCAATGGAAAGGTATGTAAGGTTGTAATAGACTCTAGAAGTACTGATAACATGGTGTCTATTGAAATGGTTGATAAAATGAAATTAGAAAAGATACCTCATGAAACACCTTATAAAGTGTCTTGGCTAAATGAGAATCAATCTATTTTGATGAATGAGCAAGCTTGGGTTGAATTCAGTATAGGTGGATACAAAGATAGGATACTTTGTGATGTGTTGCCTATGGATGTGTGCCACTTGTTGCTAGGGAGACCATGGTAGTTTGATAGGCATGCAATTTATGATGGTAGGAGAAATACTTATGAGATTGAGAAAGATGGAATTACTTTTACATTAACTCCATTGGTAGAAGATGCTAAGGAACAAACCAAGGAAGATAAGGTGATAATGTTGGGTAAGAGAGAGTTTATAAAGCTTCAGGAAGAGGAGCCTAAGGAGTTAGCAACCACTCCTACACTTGAAGGTATTAAAACAATAAACTTGAAGAGTGAAATGAACTTGGAAGGAAATGGTATTGAGTTGAGAACCAAATCTGATAAAGAGAAGGTCAAGGATGAATTATTTATGGAGAGTCAAGAATGGGTTGAGAAGCATATTGAGGGAATGATAGAAAGAGTGATTTGTTCTTTGATTTCAAAAGAGGTTAGTGGGAAATCCAATCCTATCAGTACAAAGGTTTTTAAACTTGATGAAATAGAGCTCTTAGGGGTAGAGAATCTGAAAGAAGAGATGAAGGAGAAAGGTGGAGTGATTCAAGGTGAAGTACAAGGGTATATGGGTAAGTTCAAGCATGCAACAAAGGTAAGTAAGAAGATAGTTCATGGTACATATGGTAAAGGTATGTTTGCAGGTGTTCAAGCAAGTTCAACATTAGTTTTAGATGAGGGAAAGGTCAGAAAGCATCCATAAAGTCAACTTGTGAAGATGGAGAAATGTCTAGGTGGTAAAAAGTTCAATAGTGCATAGAATGATACAAATCTTCAATACCTAATCCAGTTGAAAGGGTTACTAGATGAAAGCACATTGGGAGATCAAAGAGGTGATGAGATGAAACATGATTTACTGCAATACAGTCCTCAAGGGACTTGAGTTCTTTTCAGTCTGGGTGTATGGTGCAGGGGCACCATATCAACTTTGGTAAATATGGTCTTAGGTTGAGTTTTGGTGTGTTGTGTCTAAAATTCTTTGTAATAAGGTCATAATACACCATTTTCAATGTAACTGAGTCATCTTGGGTCGGTTAGAGTAAATTTGTCAAGATTGTGTCAATTATGTAAATGTTGTCATGTTCAAAATTACAAAAAATGCAAAGGTGGGAAGTTGAATAGTCATAAGTTCAAAAGGTGGTTAAGACCATTGGGTTTTTAGTGGAACAAGTTTAAATTTTCCTAAAAACATTCGAGGCAATATTTTGGGTGTAATTTTGGTGATCAAGCAACATTGAAACTCTGTTTTCTTGTGATTTTTTTTTGTTTTTTGTTGCTCCAAGTTACTATACAGTTTTGTACTAATAGGTATTAATCTATAATGTATTGAATTTGATGGTGGAGTGAACTAAGAATGTTTTGGATTTTATTTAGGTTGATTTCATCAAGTTAGGAGGATTTTAGAGACATTTTTCTGAAATTGGTCTATAAAACCCTATTTTGAGGGTTTGATAAGATAAAATAGAAATTTAAGCCATTCCACCCTGTGAAACTTGTGATACCTTGGTGGAATAGCATAATTAGGGGTAGGTTGTTATTTTATGTGGTTTCCTAGAGTAGGGGAGGTAGATGGTTGAATTTGGAGTGATGCCCTAGATGAATTCATTCATGTTTTAAACAAAGAATGGAGGTTAACAGTTGAAGTTCGATGAAAAGGAATTGGGACAGAGTGGAAGATGGTTTGAAAAGCATGTGTAGACCATATAAAGTGTGTTTGGTGTTCTGTTAAAGCGAAATAAGGTTTGGAATACATAGTTTCAATAAACCCAGGTGTAATAACTAGTCTAAATAGGCCTAAATAATGGATTTATGGTTTGATGATCTTGTGGGTGTTTCTTGTGCCAAATGTTGTTGATTCCAGCCATTTATGACCTATTTCAAGTCTAGGAACAGAGATGTGGGATTGGGGAAGTGTTTAGAGGGAAGGTGCTTTGTAAAATAGGGCTAATTATGGCCATTTCCAGTGTAGCAATCCATTTTAGGATGAAATGTTATGAAACAAAGGTATGCACAAATTGGATATGTTAAAGAATGCCATAATGGGTATCTAGAATTCAAATAATTTTGTGGGTTTGAGGAGTATTTTTAAATATATGTTCAAATTACACTAGTTGGAATGCTACTAGGCTACAGGAAGAAATTGTGAAGCGGGTGCTAAGGTAGGGTTTTGAAGGTTGAAGAATAGATTGAAATAGTTTGAATTATAATTGTTTTGCAAACTCCTCCCTACTCGACATCATGGACCCTAACCTGGTCCATCTATCACCCTCGAAGGGCCAATGTCTGATGAGCCAAAATGCAAATGGTATCCAATGCTAGTTGTTGTTCAACTCCACCTGCAAGACATCCCCATCTAGCATATAAGAATCACAATACACATAACAACGTAAAAATTAACTGTGAAACACATCATGGATGCATGACAAGCCACGAGACCTATTCGCTCTAAGATCTCAAAGGGATGTACAAATTATGGTGTGAGTGGAGCCTTTTCTATAATGGATTGGACTCTTGTGTAGTTACACTCTCAAGAATACTCGATCACCAACTGAGAAGCTTCGATCAATCCTCTTAGAATTGACATACATCTTCTAATGATCCTATACCTCTTGTAGAAATTTCCTAATCAAATCCAACTGTCGCTCCATATTCTGCACCAAATATGGACCAATAACCACTTTATCCTCTATCTAATTCCAACTTAAATGAGTTCTACAAGGTCTGGCATATAATGTCTGAAAAGGTGGAATTCCCAAAGAACTATGATTCTGATTATTATAGGAAAACTCAACCAAGAACAAATACTCCTCCCAATAGGACTGATGATCATTCACATACATGCATAACATGTCCTCTAATACCTGATTCACCCTCTCTGTCTATCCATCTATCTCATGATGATAAGCCAACCTGAAGTTGAGCTATGTGCCCAACACCTGCTACAATGATGTCCAAAATGTTGATATAAAGAGTGAATCTATGTCTGATATAATCCTATGAGGGACTTTGTGAAGTCTAACAACATCATCTAAGAATACTCTCAAAAACTACTGGAGTTGTATAAGTTGTGTGCACAAGTGAGAAATGGGCTACTTTGGTCAATTTGTTAACAGTCACCATGATGACATTATGGGGATACAAGGAAAAAGGTAGACCAACAATGAAGTCCATCAAAATAGTATCCCATTTCCACTTAGGAATATCATGTAGATAAAGAAGTCCCATTGGATGTTGATGCTCAACTTTGACTCTCTATCATTCAAGACATCGAGTCACAAAATCTACAATGTCTCATCCAATCCCTACCCAATGATATAGTTGTATAAGGTCATAATGCATCTTCTTCACTCCTTGATGTGTTGTATAGGGTGGCCTATTTGCCTTTGATAGTATGACTATATAAATATCACCTATACTAGGTACGTAGATACAACCTCTATGATGTAAAACCATCAACCTCTAAGGTATATCATGGAAATTTTCCCTTAAGGGCCCTCTATGACTGGATCTCTTGTTGGACCTCCATGTACCACTCATCCTTAGGTAAGTGTTGCAATATATGGCTCCTCAAATCAGTGCCCAAAGACATACATGATAGCTCATGTCGCCTCCTACTCAAAGCATCTGCTACAACATTCTCCTTCCCTTTGATGTAATGCACATCAAAGTCATACTCACATATAAACTCCATCCAAAACCTTTGATAAGTGTTTAGATTCGACTGAGTGAATATGTACTGAAGTCTCTGGTGGTTTGAATGTAACTCAAAGTGATGACCTAAAAGAAATTTTTTTCAATGAACTAGAGAATGAACTACTGATGCCAAATCTAAGTCATGAGTGGGGTAGTTCAGCTCATGGGTCTTGAGTTTTTGTGACTCATACATGATCACTCTACCCTCCTGCATGAGTATTGCACCTAAGCCATTAATCGAGGTCTCAATGCAAACCATAAAATCTTCTAATGGATTTAGGACTGCTAAGATAGGAGCATTAGTGAGACACTCTTTGAGGGTCTGGAAGGCCCTCTCACACTAATATGTCCACTTAAATTTCTTCCCTTTCCATTGAAGATAAGTAATGGGATGTGAAATTTAAAAAAAACCCTCAACAAATCAACAGTAATACCCTACTAAACCCATAAAAATACTAACCTTCATCATAGTGGTGGGTGTTGTCCAATCCATAATGGCCCTAATCTTTGATGGATCTACTGAGATACCATCACCAAATATGATATGACCAAGATAGTGAACCTCTTAATAAAGAATACACATTTTGATAAGTTATTATATAATTGATGCTCTCTCAAACACTGAAGAACCTATCACAAGTGATCCTCATGCTCCTCCTCAGTTTGTGAATATATTAGAATATCATCAAGGAATAGTATCATGAATCAATCTAAGAAAGTATGAAATACCTCATTCATGAGACTCATGAACACTGCAGGAGCATTCATCAATCTGAATGGTACCACTGTGAACTCATTTTGACCATACCTAGTCCTTAAAGAAGTATTATGAATATATTTTTCTAAAATCAACAATTAATGATAATCAAACTTAAGGTCAATCTTCGAGAACACTCTCGCTCCCTGCATCTGATCAAACAAATCATCTATCCTCAGAAGTGGGTAATGATTCTTAGTTGTCACTTTGTTTGGTTGTCTATAGTCTATATAAAGACGAAGGGGTCCATTCTTCTTCTTAACGAAGATGATGGGAGCATCCCAAGGTGAGACACATGGACAAATATGTCCCTTGTCTAACATTTCCTCTAACTGAATCTTGAGCTCACCAAGCTCATGTGTACTCATCCTGCAGGGTTTCCTCGATATCGACTCAAGTCCTGGTATCAAGTCTATACGAGAATAAATCTCACGTCACAGTGGCATACCTGGTAACTCAAAAGGAAATACATTAATAAACTCCCTAAGAATTGTATGGTCATCCAATGATGTCTTTTTCTTCTCCTCATCCAAATCACTGACGATGATAACAAACATTTGACATCCCTTTCACATACATTGATTCAAGTGCATAAAAAATATAGTGTGAAGGGAAATGGGTCTTCATACCCCTAAAATCACCACTATTGTACCTTGATCATCTATGCACTCAAAATACAATCCTTCTTGAGCCACTGAGTGTTGCATCTCAAGTATACCTCAAGTTGTTAAGCTTTTCAAAAGGAACTTAGCTTTGATACCAATTGAAGGGAACACAATACACTAAGAGGGGGGTGAATCAATATATTTAAAACTATTTAAAAATATTTAATTCAACATGAACTATTAGCTAAGGGTGGATCTAAATTCAAATTGATATGAAACGTGTAATGGGTCGATCCTAAATTAATTTTGTTGCCACCAATAATAGATGCTGTTATACGTTTCCTTTAGAGAGCTTAATTTGGTCCTATTTCATCTTCACATGCTTCCTCCAACTAGCACACACTTCCCTTCTCTGGTGCAAGCACTCAGATATTCACTATTAGCAAGTCAATGCAGACAATACTCTATTACATCCAAATTTTTGTCTGCTAAAGCTCCACCTGTGAAACTCCAAAATTTGATGCAACATGAGTAACTTTACTTTAGGTCCAAGTCGTTGGGCACATCATTCAACTATGGTAGAATGCGAAGCAAAACACTATTACAATATAATATAGTGTATGAATAATGATCCAAATAATACTTATGCAAACACTTGCAAAATACTTCCAACAACTGGAATAGATACAAGCATAATATTTTAGGCAGTATTATTCACAGTGTAGATCACACTAGCACATTGTTCTCAAAAGCTCTAACATGACATGATCATGAAAAAAATACCTCTTGATTTCAAAAGATTGGACATGAAACAATTAATTACATTTAATTCTCATTGATTTTTTGACATCACTCCTTTTATATTAGTGAGCTCCTTTGACCTCAATGACAACATATGTTCAACAAGGAATGTCAAGATAGACCAAAGGAGTGTTCCAATCTAGAATCTGATAATTCAATCAATCTGATGCTAGATAAGATGAGGGGTATTAAAGAAGAAGATAGAAGATTTACCTTCATTGATTTGTTGACCTAATGCAACAAGATATATATCCAACATCTACCTTAGTTAGGTAGCTTCTCCAATATTGGCAACACCCATCAACATAATGTCATCAACAAACTATAAATGAGATCATGAGGGTAAGCCATTACTCCAACTTCACCCTTGAATAAAACCTTGATTTAAATGAGATTTAATGAGTATCCTCAAGCCCTTATCTAATAAAACAAAAAAAGGATCTCCCTGTCAAATACCTCTAGAAGTGCCAAACAAATTCAAAGGCTCTTTGTTGACAAACAATGAGATAGAGGTAGACGTAACACAACTCATAACCCATTAATGCACTCACCATCAAAACCAAAAGAAAGAAGAAATTTTTGAAGGAATGACCACTTGACCCTATCATAGGCTTTGGCCATGTCTAATTTAATAAACATAGCCTTATCTTTTGAAGTTTCTATGGATTGTATAATCTTAGTAACTATGACCACTCTATCCAAAATTTGTCTATCTGCCCCGAATCCTCCCCATTCCTTCGAAATAAGTCTATTAATCCATGGCTTAATCCTTTTTGCAATCAACTTGGAAATAATTTTGTAAACTACATTAAACAAGTTCAAAAAATTATCCCCTTCTCTCTTGGGGATAAGTACAAGGAATGTTGAATTCATAGCCCTCAATGTTTTCTTATTCCTATGTGATTCTTGTACTACCTCTAATAAGTCAAATTTTATAATTTCCTAGAATTATAGAAAGAATTCTATCAGAAACCCATCAAGATCAAGTGCTTTCTTTCTTCAACTGGAAAACTAAACCTTCCAATTTGTTTATATAAATGAGACTAATAAGTTGTCCATTCATTTCCATAGAGACAAGAGGGAGAATATAGGCTTGAAAAGAGGAAAAATGGGTAGGGTTTAAACACATAGGGTTTTATACTGAATTTGGAATATTTCACCAAACTTATTATAAATAGAAAGGAAAAAATGGGGTGAATAAACCTACCTATTCTTGTATTTCATTCAGGAAATGAGATCCTTAAGTTAAAATCCACTTTCAACCCTTAGGTGAGTGAATTCTTTGAGGAATCTTGCAATTTCCCCTTTATGTGTTAGGACAGGGGTCCTTGTCAAACAACACTTTGGGGAGAAAAACTAAAAATAGTAAATCAACTCAAAATTGAAATGTAAGACCAGATCTTAGTATATTAAACATAGAGCTAATAGAAAATTTATTTCATGCAAATCGGATGAGTGGGGGACACTTAAAACTGATCTCAAAAATAGTCACAAAGTGTCTTGTTTTGGTGCAAAGCAACCTGAGATAACTTTTGAAAAAAATGACTCAACAAGGATTTTGGGAGAAAGATTAAAAATGTAACTATGGGAAATATCTAAGTTAGCAGATTAACAACTAAATAAATCAAAACCCAAAGTAAATAATAAAGCACAAAGGAGGAAAAACATGAAAACAAAGAGAGATATCACCTTGAGTCTTCAACCTCCATGATTGACCTCCATTACACCTTTTCAACTTGCTACAATGTGTAGTTTTCCCTCAAATTTTATGTGATCAATATGTGGCAATGCCAAGACCAAAGCAAATTTTGAAAGATTTGATGACAAAAATGCAATACTATGCAACTATGCAACTAGTAAGCAACTCTAAACTATGACTAAAGTATGCCAAAATGCCAAGAGAGATGAAGTATGCCTAAGACAAGAGCTAAGATGACATGAAATTGCAAGAGCATGAAATGACAAGATTGCAAGAGATGAAGTAAACATGAGGTTAAGAGATGTGCAAATGAGACCAAAATTGGAATTTTATAGAAAATGCAATTTTGGATGAATGGCCAAGATTGAAGATTGACAAATGCCCTATAACCAATAGACACGATTCAATATGACAACCCACAATTAGGGTTAGGGAAACATTAGGTCAAACTTGAAATGAGTGGACAAGATTTAATTTGAGAAAATAAAATCAAGGGTTGATAATGCATGTGACAAGGAGATAAGATTGGCATAGAAAAAGAGAGCTGGAAAATCAAATAATAATAGAAATTATTTGATTTAAGAGGGAAAGCTATTATTTTGAATTTAAAAAAAGGTGGGACCATGTGACAATAAATAATTAAATTAAATTATTTACTTGGAGAGAAATTAGAAAGTGAGACAATTTAAATAAATGATTTTATTTAAATTTGGAAGGAAAGTCAAATAGGACAATTAAATAATTAAAGATAATTATTTAATTAAGGATGAAATGGATAAGGTGGTCAATAATTAAATAAATTAAGGGATTTATTTAATTATAAGAGGACATAAGATATTAATCATGTATTTAAATAAATAAAATTTATTTATTTAAATAATCAAGAAGAAAAAAGATTTGAATTAATTAAATAATTAATAATTATTTAATTAATAGTTGAATTTGGACAATAGGACATAATTAAATATGTGAGAAGAAATATGATAAGTCGTAGAAAATGTGGTCTATAGGTCTAGGACATTTTTATGTGTCTACATTTTTCCCCTCTTTTGTTAATCATACTGTCACATTGAAAAATAAAATAAATAAATAAAGAAACAATTTTTTGATTAAAATGGTCTTGTCTTTTTCATAGTCAAAAAGTTTGACTAGACAAATCTGATGATATCACTCTTTGACTTACATTTTTTTTGGTTTTTTGGACATGTTTTGATTTTTTTCTTTTGACAAATATTTGATTTTTCACATGTTTTGATTTTTTGGAATTTTTGACATAGTTTGATTTTTTGGATTTTTGACATATTTTGATTTTTTGGATTTTGACATATTTTGATTTTATTTATTTTTGGATTTTTGACATTTTATGATTTCTTTTTGGATTTTGACATTTTGATTTTTTGAAAGGTTTAAGAGGATCGTGGCAAATGCATGTGAATGATTCCTACACATGAGAATCTAAGGACAAACATGATTGTGCCCCTAGTCAAGTTGAATATCAATTTGTAGGTGATGACAACATTGTTTGACATGGGAAGGACACATCCGGAAACAACATGAGGATGATGATAATGTGACTGAAAGATTAAGGTCTGCAACTAGGTTGGGAACAAAGCCAGGGAATGTGTTGGATGATGTGCTTGTATGGATGAAACTCATTGCATTTGGAATGACTTTGTTAGGACTGAAATGAGATGATGGAGTATCTTTAGACCGTTGGCAAGGGAAAACCAAGATGGGCGACAAACATGAAAGGATGATAGGTGGCTTTGGTAAAAGACGGGAGACATGAGACTAATGGAATTGTCATATGATAATGTTGTCATGAAAGTAATGACATTTCGTGAGTAGTGTATGACCCAAGGATAGACATGTCAAGATGTTTTGAAAGCATGATTTATGTGTGCATGTTTGATGTCAAGACCAAGGTAGGTGGGAAAAATGGACGAGAATGATATGGATTAAATGGAAAGATGTAAATGTCATGAGGAAGGCATGGGAAATGAGACGACTTGCCCCCAAGTGTAAAAGTCCACATAGACAATTTATTTTACACATGAATCCTGTTTGCCAGGTTTTCGTCATGGTACTTATCTAGGGTGTCTGTTTGCCAGGTTTTCACCGTTGGACGAAATTTTTATCTTTACTATTTTTTTATTTTTTTTTGGATTTTTTTTTTTATATTTTATATGGACGGGACGTCTTGGATTCCCACTAATTATTTTTGCCACTGTTGACGGTGTCGATGTAGAGACTGGTGCCATGACATGCCAATAATGACCTTTCTAAAGTAGTTGCCTTGTCAAGATCATAGCGCTTGCATACACCTAATTGATGTCATTGTGGTCCTTGTTGATACTAGAGTTGGCCTTATCAGAATACGTGCATTGCAATAGAGTGCCATGAGAGTCCTTATGATAAAGTGTTGCTGCCAAGATGTGCAAGATTTGTGACGTGGTATTTTTGGACTTTAGGTGAGATGTAGGATTATGACGGATGATGGTAGACGTGGAAGGATTGTTTGGAAATTTGGATGAATCACTTTTTATTTTCCAAACTTGGGATGGTGGATGACAGATTTTGGAGGGACAGTGTTTGGAACCAACACTTTATATGCCTTGCTTGATGACCATTTTGAAGGAGGTGGACATTTGTTATATGTGGGAGACCTCTTTCCTTGTGGCTCCACATTTTGATTGAATTTTGGATTTGACGTATTTTCTTTTCTTGATTGATTTTTCTTTGGGATCCATTTTAACTTCATTCTTCCAACTGAATTTTTGATTGATTCAATGGCCTTTGACATTTGATTTTGAATTTTTGATTTGTATGACTTTTGTTTTTGTTGGCTCCAAATGGAATATTTAAGGTGTGACGGTTTATGGTGTGGGTGAAGGGAGTGTTGGCAACAACCTTATGAAAAGGAGTATTCATGACCTCTATTTTAATGTTTGTATCTGACGAGGTTGCCCCAGTATCGAGGAGGTACCATTGACATCATTTGATTTTGTTGACTGAAGAATAGCCAAGATCTTGATGTCTGTAATTTTCCTGAAGCTGTATTGGTTCTCTAATGCCTTGCTCATGTATGCCTAGTCCTTTGCCTCGATATTGCATGTTCTAATAGATTCTGTTTGTGATGGGGTATTTGTTGTTTTGAAAGCAAGATGCTAACCCCTAATTGTGTATGTGGACACTGTCACTTGGAATGTTCTCATCTGTGAGAAAGCCTGCTCTAATCAAAGTAGATGATCCTAATTGATAGGGTGTTTAAGCATCTTTGGTTTGATCTTGTGACATGTTAGGTTCAGATGATTCTATTGGTGCTTCCAAGTCGATGTCAAAACCATCTTTATGGTCAGTGTCATAGAGTTCAGTAAATTCAGTTATAGCTTGATCATTTGCAAATATGTCCATAGTGGAAGACTCTTGTTCTTGAGGAAGATTGTCTATGTGTCCCATGGAGGCAAGTGTCCCATTTTGAAAAGTGTCAATAGTCGGAGCCTAAATAGGGTCATCAAGTGTTTGTTCATGAATGGCGTTAATGTTAAGGAGTGGATCATTTTGGACTTCTTGGTCAATGGTAGTGTCTTGGTCAAAGATGGGGTTGTCTTGGACAATATGATTGGGAATGGAATCTTTGTCAAGGGTAGGTGTATTTTGGATGCCATCGTTATTTAGGAGGACTTCTTGAATGGACTTAAGGATGCAGTCTTGACATGAAGGTGACGTTATGATGTTGTGCTTTGGACTTTCATCTTGACATGTATCCTCAAGTTTATTAAATGGGATTTGACTTTGCACAATGATAGAATTTTCATGACTATATGTGGCTTGTGAGGGAGTGACTTGGAAAGGATTAATGGATGAAGGACTAGGATAAGACATGGAGACTTGGAAGGGGTTGGTGGACGAAGGACTAGGATAGGACATGGGGACTTGGAATGGACTAGCGGAAGGTTGACTAAGATAGGACGTGGAGAATTGGACGGGATCGATATGGTATGATGTGGAGACTTGACATGAGTTGGTAGATGGTTGATAAGACATGTAGACTTGCACGAGATTGATAGGTGAAGGACTAGAATATGGCATGGAAGTTTGGAATGGGTTGAGGGATGATTGGTTTCCCTTGTCAAGGTTAGGATAGGGACAATAAATTGACATTTGTTGTGACTTAATGGTGGGGTTTGTGTTAAGGGAAATTTGATAGTGAGGGTTGATGGATGGAGGATTAGGATTTATGGGTTGTTGGTAGGAAAGGAATTGATTTTTGGATTGGAGGAATTGCCTCTTGAAGTCCAAGGCTTGTTGGTATTTTCTATTATGGAGCAATTTGTATTCAACTTGACTAACAAGAAAATCAAGGTCAATGGAAGACATGGTAGCGAAGTCTAAAGAATGACAATGCAAAGGTATGACTCAAGCCTGAGGTATGCAACCTAAGTTTTTGTTGATTTTGGACAGAGACCACTAAGGAAAGGTGTTTAAAGACAAATTGAAAGTGTTTGGTTTCAGACTTATATAGTGACAATGATTCATTAAAATGATAGGTAAATGTGTCATTTCAGGTGTCAAATGCAGTTCAAAATAGCAAATGCATCATTCTAGGTCATGATTGCGTTGCAAAATGGAAAATACGACACAATACAGAAAATATGTTTGACAATGTTTGGACTCGGGTTTGGACAGTGAAAGTGTTTGTTTTTGTCAGAAAATTGCGCTGTTTAAGGTCACAGATGTGTTGCATAATGTCAAATGCATCATAGTTTCAGTGAATGTGGCTTTCTAGGTTATAGATGCGACACAAAAATGCAATTGCATCATTCAGAAAGTCAAATGCAGTGCAGTACAGGAAAATGGGTTGCTAAAGGCAGCAAATGCGACTTAGCAAAGCAATTACGTCACAAAATATTGCAAATGCGGTGCAAAATGGCGAATGTATTTCAACAAATGCGTTGCAGGAAGAATAAGTCAAGTTTGTTTGCAATATTTTGGTAGAATTTTGAAATTGTCTCAAGTTGAATGTTTGTTTCAAGTCTGTGAAAGGTATTTGTTTGTTTGAATGTTTCAGAAAACTCTTGGCAAACACAATATTTTGTCTTGATCAAGAATAAAGTAGAAAAGTACAATCCTAGGTTAGGAAAGGACAATATTTTCTAGATTCCACATGGGTTTCCCCAACTGTACTTATTCTTATCAGATGAATCCAAAAGCTTGGACACACAGGCTCCCCCTTATAGTGCACTCCCTTCTTAGGTCAACCAAGCTTTCAACCCCCATAAAAATCCCATGGCAGGCTAATCACCTCTACTAAGAACTGTGAGAATGTGGATGCCTTCATAATGACCGTTGTTGCACTAGCAAATAGAAGGGATTTTGGCCACTAAAAAAAAAGGTTCTAGTAAATACTTGGGACATAGTACCTCGCAAGTGTATGGCAAGCCACTTAAGGCTTTAACCAATCTACTAGGGGCTCGTATACCTTTAAAAGAAAAGGTAGGTACTTGTTTTTGAAAGGCACTACATGGCTAAGGCCTACATACCGTGAGGACTTGACAATTTAGACTCATCCTTTTATATACCGGCCTAAGCAAAAAACCAGTTGGAGTCATTACCTCTTTTGATCACCTGGTTTGCACAAGGTGAGAGCATAATCACCTACCACCTTCAAGCACAATCAAGCAAAGTTCTTTAAACCCCCTAATTAAATCTAAGTGAGACAAGCAAAGGTTCTTTTTTATAAGAGCACCAATGGAAGTCTTTTCTAATCTAAGACAAACATAAATGGTTTCAGCACAAAATACTTGGACAATAGAACCTACAAAACCACTTGTTAGTAGTAAAAAAAATGCCTTGGACCCATGAAAATTCAAAGCCACATACTGCAATAGCATATTAGTTTGATTTTTTGATCACCTGGTTTGCACAAGGTGAGAGCATAATCACCTACCACCTTCAATCACAATCAAGTAAAGTTCTTTAAACCCCCTAATTAAATCTAAGTGATACAAGCAAAGGTTCTTTTTTATAAGAGCACCAATGGAAGTGTTTTCTAATCTAAGACAAACATAAATGGTTTCAACACAAAATACTTGGACAAGAGAACTTACAAAACCAATTGTTAGTAGTAAAAAAAAATGCCTTGGACCCATGAAAATTCAAAGCCACAT